>CAKKOB020000316.1:0-21580 GCA_918844115.2 Phlebotomus perniciosus | reverse complement strand
GGAATCCCAGTTTCCATGAGCTAACCTTCATGATTGCTTATCTAAAATCTTTTATTTTCCGGGAAATCCGCCTCAAGAGACACAATGTCAAGAGCATTTTGCATCGCTGTCAATTAGTCACTCGACAGTATCTGTTCCCATCCGGAATTCCACGGAGGGGGGCATATAAGTTTTCAGCATTTAATATTATCAATGTATAAATTATCGAGCCGTCTGGCGTCTGCAATTTTGTGTGATTCTTTTCTCTTTATTTTCCCTCGTGAAGCTGAGACATGTGAAGAAAAAAATCCGCACAAGTTTCAACATTTTTCTGTCTGTCATGGACTGACTGTTGACAATTCAATAAATGTGACTAATAACTGTCTCAAGGTTGAGGAATAAAACACCACTAAAAGTGTCGTCATGTTTTTCCCAACCATCTCATACACAGACTCAAAATGGGAAAATGTCTCATTCATCTGATTATTCCCCCGAAAGATACTTTATTGGAGGCTTCTTGAGCTCTTTGGAAAATCTCACAAACTTGTTTTTCTCACCATGAGACGACTTAAAGCTCTATAAGAAGCTTTATTTCAATTTATTGAGACACTGAGAGAAAACCGTTTGCATTTAAATTCAAAATTTTATCATGACATCAAATTTCCACGAAAAAAATGAGTGTTTATTCAACAAATTTGCAGTTATAATTCCCCTTGTTGAGTCACAATGCATTTCATGGCATGAGATCTCATGTTTTTCATGTCAAGAAAGTCGAGATTTGAGGAAATCACTCGGGCAAATATTCCTTTTGCCCGGAGTGTCTCTGTTTGAACAAGCGGCTGTTTTTCTGCCCGATTTCTCGGCAAGTCGACAAAATACAATTGACGTGATTCTCGTGCCCAGAATCTCCCCGTGGGAGTGGCTAATTGCACCTGAGTCACCTTTCAGGTGTGAATTTTTAGCCAGATAAATCACAAATACGTGTAATATCTCAATTGCTTAGCTTTTTATGCGCTTTTATTGCCTCCTATTGTGTTGTTAATTGCATAAGGCACCTGTTTTGCCGAGGAAGTTGCATAATAATGAGGTTATGTGATATTTAATCTGAAAAAGTGGGGGTTTTTGAGGGTTTTTTTTCATGGAATTGAAGAAGATTATTGTTTTATTTTTTGCAAGTTATAAAAAGCTTTTTATAAAGTTTAGGTTTTTGTACTTTTTTAAAAGCAACTTGAAAATTTAATAAAAAAGTTTAAACAGTTTAGAATTTCACAATTTTTCTAAGATTTTTAGAAAAATTTCCAAGCATTTCTAGCTGGGATTCCCCTATCTCAGCTTATTTTATTTTGAAATGGACATTGTGGCTGATGAATTCTACTTGTTTGATAAGAACAGCATTTCTGCGGGTTCAAATCACGGTGATTGCCATTTTGTTTCTTCTTTTTTTATTTCATTAACCAAAGTTAACCATTAACCAAAAATTTACCGCCATGCCAGTTTTTGGCTAATTTGCTAGTGAATTTCCGCCATTTTTGACAAGACTAACATAACCTCAATCATTGGAGCGATTTTTCCCTCATTTTCACATAACACCCAACATAAATTCAATCTAACGATGAATGAGGGCTCCAAAATGTTCCAATCAACTGTTTCAGGTAGCGCACAATTGCGGAAAATGTAATTTTTTTGAAAAAATCGCGCCATCGTGATGGCACCTTCAACTGGAAAAATTTTAAGGTTTTTTCGTCTGGATTTCCATGAAAATCACTTCATTAGACGCTTCATTGTGTTTTTCAGCCTATATAGACCGCGGCAAATGGATTTTCCGAGAAAAAAAGGAAAAACTTTATTTCGCGAGTCGCTGTCAAGTGTCAAAAAGGAGTTGTGAGCCAAATTGACATTTGGCGGCGCATTGGGCAAAAATTAAAGGCTTTTCTGGGTCCTCATTCTTTGTTAGAGTAAATTTTTGTTGGATTTTACTTGAAAATTGTCGAAAATTTGCCATTGAAATTACTAGGTTTATTTGGAAAAGCCTGTTACTTTGACGTAAATTTCTTATGTTAGCTCACCCTTGATATAATCTAAAATTGTCTCTTACAAACTTCCTAGCTCCATGTACACCAGATCTGACACAAATATCCACCCCTTGTCATCCTTAACTCCTTGGTTTTCCTTGAAATTCCCTTAATCACATTAACACTCGTCAGCCAAGCCTTAACCCATCAATTGCAATTACTGAACTTTCGGATTGAAAGTAAACCACGTGCTTTACATTAAAACCTCCTTATGTGACAATAATTGTCTGAAATTAAGTGATATTTGCGATCAATAAAAAAAATCTGTTATGGGAATGGACTTAAGCATCCCAATAAAAGTAAATCACAGCGCATAAGATGTCTTGAATGACCATCGAAATTAATTCGACATTTAGGTGGTCACCTGATGTGAAAAGAAACCAGAGTGAGTGGCTGAGAATTTATGTCAAACATCGCGAAATAATCACTTTGACCAGGGATCAGTGCATTGGTAAAGCAAATAAGTTTCGTGCACTTTTTGGCAGGTCTCCCTCTCCGGATGGCGCAGATAAAGAGCCGGCCAATAAAGACGAGGATTTCTTGTTCATTGGCAATTTTCAGGTGGGATGGCTCTCATGCCTTGTCAAACATCACTAAATCTCCCATGTAAATCGGATTATATATTTTTGTGTCTTCCTTTTTCTCTGCGCCTTTTGGACGCACGAAATTGCGCGGGAAAATCAACCGACTTTCCGGTGCACTTTCCGTCTGACTTGCACAATGGCGCTCTCGCCGTGAGCACATGTCTAGACAGTCAAATAGAATTAAGAAAAATTAGCAGAAAAAAATCGTGTGTGGCGTTAACAAAAGTGAACCAGCCAACACACGTACAGAAAATTCGACAAGCAGACAAACACGGGTATTATTTGTCGAATTTGCATGTTGCGATGCCTCAATGTGAAAGAGTCACCAAAAATCGCGCTTTTTTGCTGCCAAAACATGTGCTTCAGCTTCTCTTTTTTTTTCTCTTGTCTCAAATACTCAATAGACGCGAATCGGTGGCTGTGAGAGACACCAGGAACGTATTAGTTAAAAGTGCAAAAAGTCCGTTAAAATACGAAATTTTAAGGACTATGAACTGAAACAATATTTTAAAGATAAGGATGAAGATAAAAATCTAAAGATTAAAATTAATTCTCTTTATATTCCAGTTTCTTATTGAATTTATTAACAAAACCTACTGGAAAATTAAAGGATATTCTGAAAAGATTTTTAAACTAACTTAAATCAGTAAATCAGGGATAAGTAGATGTCGGTTGACTTTATTCCAAAATTTGCATTTGATTCCATGCCAGTTGCTGGCTGATTTGCCAATGGATTTTCGCCAAAAGATTAAGATAACCTACAGAATTTCTTTTTGTGAAAGCTTTTAAGGAAATTCTGCAACTTTGGAGAGATTCAGAAACAATAAAAATAGAGTTTAAAAAATCTAGGAAAATTGTAAAGCATTTGTATAAATCTTATTGCGTCAAGCTTCAAAAATAATTATAGAGCTTCAGAAGATATTTCCAAAACATATTGTTTTGTTTTCTATAAATTTTGTTCTCGATAAATATTTCTTTGGCTTCCCTTAAAGCTCTTTAAAGTTTACTTTCGAAGCTCTTTAAAGTTTCCTTTTAAAGCTTTTGCAAAGCTATTATACTTTTCAAAGCTCTTTTTAATTTTCCTTTCAAAGCTCTTTTAAGCTTCCTGTCAAAGCTCTTTCAAGCATCTTCCAAAGCCTTTTGAGCTTTCTTTCAAAGTTCCTTTATGCTTCCGGTGAAAGCTCTTTTAAGCTTCTTTTCAAAGCTTTTTCAGTTTCCTTTCAAAGCTCTTTTAAGCTTACGTTCAAAGTCTTTTTATGCTTCCACTCAAAGCTCTCTTAAGATTCATATCAAAGTTCTTTAAAGCTTCTTTTCAAAGCTCTTTCAAGCTTAATTTCAGAGCACTTTTAAGCTTCTTTTCAAAGCTTTTTAAGCTTCCTTTCAAAGCTCTTTCAAGCATCTTCCAAAGCCTTTTGATCTTTTTTTCAAAGCTCTTTTAAGCCTTTTTTCAGATTTCTTTTAGGCTTCCGGTGAAAGCTCTTTTAAACTTCCTTTCAAAGCTCTCCAACACTTCCAAAGTGGAAGAATTTTGCGGGGAATTTTTTAAAATAAAAATGTAAAAGTGTTGCAAGTGGTGTACGCCTATTTAACCCAAATATATCCCTCTAGTCTTCAATAATCAATACATCTGCATAATCTTTTGACTTAAGTAGCACTAGCGGTCGTTAAACAAACTTCCAAAGAACCCTTGAAAGAACCGTAAATATGACTGAAAAAAAAATCAAAATTTAGGGTCCAGCAAGGAACTATAGTAAATTATTGCTGATAGGTATGGTCTTAACGCAAGCTATAACAGGTTAAAATTTGAGTTCGATCCATAATATGGAAGTCGAGTTATTCAAAAAACAATTTTTAAGGTTTTCAAAAATGGCTGACAGAAGGTTTGGGATTGAAAAAAAACCGTTGCAAGCGCCATTTTACATTTGAGTTAATCCCAAAAAGTGTTCCACTTTTCCTTTTAATATCTCCCCCTTGGATGTAAGTCAAAGTGTCGCATTTCTCCCATCTCATGTCCCACGAAGCTCAGTTGCATCTCCTGGGTGGGCTGCGCCACCCCCTTCGTGTGTGGGAGGCGAGGCCGCCGAAACTGTCGCCGTCTCGACGGATTGCGCGATGCAGAGACGGTGTGACTCGACACCCAAGTATTTCGGGTGGGCAATCGGGGGCATGTGAAAGTCTCTCTCTCTCTCCCCGTGACCCAGCAATTAATCACATCACACATCTTCCAAAAAAAAATCCTCCATGCAGTCGCCCTCCGCACCGGCGCGAACTGCCTTTTGGAAGGCCTATAAATACAGACGGACTGGCAACAAATGAATTTTTGCATCGCGAGACATGGCGGCCAAAAATAGTTCGCGACACGCTCAAGAACTTTCACATGGCTCTTTGGGAGCGACAATTGATCCCAAAATAGTCGCCGAGAGAGTGAGAAACTTTAATGCTGTTTAATTGAGGGGCGAAAAACAAGCCCCAATATCGGGCGCGCATTAATTTTCAGGCTCTCTGCTGGCCCTTTGCCGCGAACTGCATTAAAATGGCGGCTTAAGCCGCTTAAGTCTCATTTCTATTGCACGACTCTTCGATGCACAATTGTCCAGCGCCTCGGTGTTGCAAAGCCGACACGGGAGTGATGGCTCAAGGGGCTAATCAAGTCGGGAGGTTTCATCGGATTAATCATTGCGCAGAATGGATGCGACGATTTAAGTCTGAATCATATATTCAAGTCAGAAATGTATTATAATAAAAGGGCAGAGAATCCGTTTGATAAATCAAATGTCTGGAGAAAAGCTAGGAGAAGATGTTATGAGAATGTGGAAAAGGTCTGTTTGAATTGGAATATTAACCGTTGAAGTAGTTTTATAACCTCAAAAAACAAGTTTATATGTATGTATAACCAGAAATATGTATTCGAGTCGAAAACTTATTAGATTTGCGAAAAATCTGTTGCAATTTGAATATTAATTAAGAGAAACTAATAAAAATCTTTTCTAAAAATGTTTCATAATCTCATTCATCCAGTTTCATGGTTAGGTGTGACTAGAAATAAGATTTCGTTTAAAAAACTGCATGGATGTGCAAAAAATCAGGTGAAAATCGGATGTCTGATTAAAAAACTGATCGCAACTTATTCAAAGGAGTTATAAAGCATCAAAAAACCAGTTAGAAGCGTTAGAAGTTTTTTTCTGTCTTTTAATTTTTACGGCCCCAGCTATCAAGCCACAAGGCCAACCCTTTAGAAGTTTAAGTATTAACTAGAAATTTTATATATTCGAGTTGAAAGGTAATACTTTTATTTCAAAATTTCAAAAAAAAAATCAGTTCCAATTTGAAAAATATCAGTTAGAAAACAGGCTTTTAAAAAGAACCTAACGACAAAAACGTCAAAAACCTTTTATTTTTTTTTAGGTTAAGTATCCAGAATTGTGTATTCAAGTCAAAAATTTGGCGAAAATTTGCAGAAAATTCATTTGAATTTTAATATCTCCTTATAAAATTGGTAACAAATTCATAAAAGAGTTTCATAACCTCAAAAAGCCAATTAAATGGTTATGTATAAACAGAAATATGAATTTGAGTTGAAAATTTATAAGAATTTAAGAAAATCAGTTGCAATCTGAAAATTATTTCTAAAAAAAAACTGATTAGAAGCTATTAAAAACTTCATAATAACATCAAAAAACTATTTTGTTAGGTTATGTATCCAGAATTAAGTATATTAAATTAAAAACTTTGCAGCAATTTGAAGAAAATTCGTTGCAATTTTAATATCTCCTCCAAAAACTTGTAAAATCTATTCAAACACGTTTTATAATCTCAAATAATCCACATTTTAAGATTACATCATCCATAACCTCTAGATCATGCAATTTTTTCGGCCAAACAAGTGCTCCATAACAAGAAAACAATAGATAATAATCGCATCTTTGCACAAACAGAGACTTAAGACGTTCGCAGACTTTGAAGAAAATCACCATTCTTGTGTTTGTAAATCACAATTTTTATGAGTTTACCAAAATGACGTTAAAATTTTGTCAGGAAAAAAATATCTATGCAATTATGTCATCCATCCCCATCCTAATGATTCTCCTTCGTTTATTTAACCCATAACTTTCATTGGTAAATTATGACTTTCAAACATTTGGAAATGATAACAAAGATATCACGAATCTTTATTTAGATCAAAAATTCCATGAATGAACCTCATTCTGAAGGTGACTAGAAAATCATCTCTCATTTTTTTCTTCTGCCGGGAGAAGATATGCTAAAAATAAAACATGATGGAGAACAAGCCAGAAGTTTGATTGATTGTGCCATCATGAAATAGAACAAGTATAAGAAATTCCACTCGAGATTTTTTTCTCGCTCGCGTGAAAATGAGGAAATTTAGACGTTGTTTTTGAAATTTTTCTCGCTATTTGAATTTCCTGCCGCGACGAATAAAAAAGTGTGTCAATATTTGTAAGAGTCCCAAAAAAAAACGAGAAATTGCGAGAAAAAATTTGCACAATCGTCACATATTTTTATTTGTCGTTCAGGCCGCAAAAGTGATTATCATCGTGTTTGATGAATGAGATGGAAAATGGGTGAATTTGTCAAAGCGTTGATCCACGTGTCAAGGTCAAGTGGTGCTCAATGGGTTAACATTTCTGAATTGTTTCTGCATTTTTGCGCCACCCTCTTGACGACGCACGTCTTTAAAAGACGTTTTATGTGGAAAGAACCGAAAATAGCGCGAAAATTTGAATATCATCTTTCGCGGCTAAAAATAAGTTTCTTAAAGGCGATCAAAAAGTTGCGAAAAAACAGCCCCCAAAAAGCCGCCTGACTCTGCACAATTTCTCTGCGCGGCCCAAAAAAAAAGATTGATTGTTTCAGTTGCGGCTCTTATGCAAATTCAGTGTAAATATTTCCTTTTTCAATTGTGCTTGCTATTTTGGCGAAAAATTCACGCCCGCAACGGCCAGACATCGCGTCATTCTTTTGTGTTGTGTCTCGCCAAGGTGGCCTTCAGGCGGCGCGCGCGAAAAAAGGCCCGGGGCGGAAAGGCGGTGGGGCGGGCCGGAAAAGTGGTGCGAATTTCCCGCCAAAAGCACAAATCGCCAAGTGTTTAGTCTGGCGCGTTTTCCGCGAAAAAACACACGCGCGAAAATCGCCATTTGCAGCGCATCGCGCACCAATTTCGGACCAATTGTTTACAGAAGAATCAACGGCTTAAGACGTGCAATATGTGGCTGTTTTTTGCCAAACACACTCGCCATTCCGACACTTATGACCTATATTGTGTGTTTAGAGATGTATAAAACGTGCTAAAATTCTTATAATCAACTCAAAATAAAAGGTTAAACATGAGTTACATGAATGACTTTTGGAATTAGAGATAAAAGCGAAACTTTGTTTGATCGTAAATCAACTTCAGGGTTTGGACTCAGGCTTAGAAAGAACTGAGGAAAATCGATAGATTTGTTCTCGAGATTTTCGTTTTTAAAGTTTCAAAAGTCTTTTTTTTTCGACTAAAGCGCTAGCGGCAATTGAATGAAAATTCGATGTTTATTCGATGTTTCGAGTTTCGAAACTTTAAAGTTTGAAACTGTTTTAACCATAGAGGCCATTTGCATCGCCGGATTAGATTGAGATTAATCTTAATTTTTTCGATGGAAGAAACCTCAAGTCCAATTCCGCTAGTTGGATGGAATTGGATTGGATTTAATCTGTCTCACTTGTCCCAATAAATTTTGTACGACACGACAAGAAATTCGGAGTAGCATTAGATGTTTAATATAACCAAACTTAACCTCATTTTATGCTCGTTTTGGTGGCAAATGCTACGAAACAAATTATTCAAAATTTAATTGTCTCTTTTTCAAATAATTGAAAGACAAAAAGGGTAAAAAGAAAGCTCTTCTTCAAAACGTGTAGGAAATGGATATAATTTTGATCTGTTTTAGTAGTATTTTGTGATACTGGTTTTAGGATTTTTGCACAGAAATACTAAAATATCTATTATTATAACAATGATAACAATCTCAGCTAAAAGTCGAAAATAATGTTTCTAACCTCAAAAATATGTCTTCCCGCTAAAATTATATAATAAATCAATCTAAACACTACAAGGTAAAACGACTAGATTAGATTCGGATTTCGGGACAATCCTATCTCAATCCAATGCTATGTTGTAAATGGCGTCAAAGAAAACGTTTTTTGCTGTTTAAAAAAGAATTTGAAAACGTTCACAAAAAGGATCATTTTACCATATTGGAACCGTTTTTTTTTTGCTGTTTCAAATTTTTTCAGTTGAAAACGTTCACGAAAACTGGTTCAAATATTTAAAAACATTATCCCAGAAATTGTTTTAGCTTTTCGAAGTAATGATTAATTTAATGAAAGGTAATTCGCACTAATACTAAATTTTTACTAATCTTTAGTAAATTTGTAGGGAAGTTTTGTACATTCAGAAACAATTGGACTTGTAATTTCAAATATCACCGGTTTTTCAAATTAAGCCAAATTTCTTGAAAATTCTTGGTGTAAATATGGCTTCAAATGAACTATATTTCCCTCAAAACCTGTAAAATCTCTCAACCTTATATTATTCTCTCTTGAATTTCATAAATTTCCACGCAATTTCACTGCAATTGCCTCAACGCCGCTTCATATCTCAATTCCCCGAAAAAATGTGCCTTATCAGCGAAATTTGGGTGTTTCGTCACAAAAGACTTTCTCACCCACTTGGAAATTTGGCACACACAGCCAAAAGAAAGAGAAATAATCTTCATTTTCTTTTCACGTTCAAAAGAAGCTCGAAAGTCCGCAAGTTGCGGTCTCCCGAGAAGAAGAAGAAAAAAAAAAGAAGTTCTGCGGCGATAAAAAGCCATCATGAAAAGCTCTTGAGACGTCATTGCGTAATTTGTGTGTCTGCTGCTCCGTAATTGAGTGTTTGACATTGAAAAAGAGTTTCCCCCTCATTGATCGCCGTGTCTAAAAGCTAAAGTGTCTACCGAGTCACGCGGCTCAAGAAGTCGCGTCTAGGAATTTTAGAGATAAGTTATCGGGAGCGCTTTTGTGGCTCTCGTCTGTGAGTCTCACTATTTGCTCTCGTGACACTTTTTATTTCTTTTTTTCTTCTTACTCTCTGGAGGAAGAGAGAATTTTCCGTTACTTCGTGTTTACTGCAAATTGATCAAACAGGAAGTTAACCCTTTAGCTGCTAGAGATAATGATAGATTTTAATCTGAAATTGCTTCTTCTACACTGAAAGAAACAGTTGGGTGGAATTAGCAGAAGATTCGCTAAATCATTTTGTGTTTTAGAAACTCTACAAAATTTTATTATTTTTGTAAATATTTGTAGAAAATTGAGAAGATTTCTAAAACTATTTGAACCTTCTTAAAAAAACTCTACAATTCCTATCAATAATTACTAAAATTCAGAGAATTATCGAAGTCGAGGGGAAGATATTATTGTCAGAAGTGGTGTACATTTGAATGGAAGTGCATGTGAGCTTTGAGAAGTGGAGTGAAAGTGCTAAGATAAATCAAGTAATTTTTAAAGCTTTCAAGGAAGAGCAAGATTATTTGAGAAGGTCTTCAAGAGTCCAGAGCCATATAAGTTTTTAAGAGCTTTTGAAAACTTGCAGGAGCTTTTATGTAAATCCCTAAACTTTGAAAAACGTAAACTAGATTAGCTGATTTACTGAAATTTACGAGCGCACTTAAATAATCTGGAAAATTTGCAAAGCTTTCAGTTAATTTTTAGAACTTTTAAAGTTCACGTTAAGCTTTTGAAAAATCTAGAGAGCTTTTGCAATTTTCATGAAGTTTTCACAGAAAGCTTCAGAAACGTGTCTCATAAAGCTTTCTTTGGAAAGCTTGGAAAGTTTTGTCAGAAACCTTTCAGTGGAAACATTTCTTATACAGTTTTTTTTTAAAGCATACTTACTTAGAAAGCATGCTTACTTAGACAGCTTTCTGAGAAAGTTTTCCAAAGACAGCTTATTAAGAAACATTCTTAGAAAGCCTTCTTAGAAATATCTAAAAATCTTTCTTAGAAAGCTTTAGAAACCTTTCTTTGAAAATATTGGAAAGTAAATTTACAATAAAAAGATTTTCAAAGAAAAGCTTTGAAACATTCTTAGAAAGCTCTAAAAATCTTTCTTAAAGCTCTAGTAAGTTTTATTAAAAAGCTCTAAAAAGCTTTCATAGAAAGGTGAAAATTTATCCAGATATTTTTTTTCTAGTTCTAGAATTTCCTCTAGAATTCTAAAAAATCTTAATAAATTCTTGAAATTTTTAAAAATAATAAACTTATTTTAAGAAGTTGTAAATGATTTTCAAAAGCTCTCTCAAGCTGAGTCAGAAAAGCTTTTGAAGATAAGATGATCTAAGTTTAATCTATTAGACTTTGATTCTATTTTAATTAATTTTGTTTTTTTAGTCTTAAGAACTTTCAAAAAGAATTTTTCGGAATAGAGAGTCAAATATGCCTTTTATTAAAAAGGAGTTTTTCCGTTGTTGGAAAAGCTTCTGATTCAATTCAATTGCGTGAACTGCATTTCCCGCTCTTTTAACTTTCCGGAAACATCTTTTAGGGGATTTTTCAAATGTTTGAAATTCATATTTAATTCTCTATTAATAAATCTGATTAATGACTCAATTCAGATTTAATAAACATGTGTGAGTTCCCCTAATATTTTCCGCTCAATCTGTGCCGCATTTTCCCCCGTTTTGGACGCGCACTTTCGGCAATAATCCAATTGCAATTAGACGCCAAGTCGTTACGCAATAACTGGCAATGAAAATCGTTTACCAACGACATAATTGCTCGAGCATTCGGCCCATTGACCGGCCGGCCCTCCGGGTGTCTGTGGGTTCCATCAAGTGTTGAGAGAGACGTCGAGGGTGAGCTGCAGAGTCTCTCTGGGTTGCTTCATTAAGTATGCACATTCGCCGTCACTCCTGGACTGAATGACGATGACCAAATACAAGAGCGACCCTCGCCCGCGCTTTCGGCGTGACTCAATCCGACATTGCAACAATAAAAATAAATTTTTCGGCCCATTTGCCATCTCGAGTGCGAGAGATGTCCGTGATTTGCATATCTTGCAATGCATTTGCATTTTCGCGCGGATATTTTATTTATATACCCCCTCACAAATATACTTTATATTATTACTTTTATTCTCCGGCAATCTCGCCCCCCTCTCGTGAAATTTTACGATGTCATTTTTAAGACACAAACTCTTTGCAGAAAGAGCTTTCGTTTTTTTCTTCCTTTGCTTGACTTTCTGGTCAAAAAGCTTTTCGCGCGCGCGCGCAACTCAAAGGGATGGATATAATTGATGAAGCGGAGACAAAGTCAGTGTCTCGACAAAAAGGAGGTAAAAAAAAAAGACTTTTTCACTTCTTTGTTCATGAGAATGTCGAAAAATTTTGGCAGGTCAATATAAACAATAATTTAACACCACTCCGCAAAAATGATTTCAGCTATAAAGTGATGCAGTCGCAAACAATAGTAGCGTCACCGTTTAATTATACCATAGATGGTGGGACAGGAGAGATAAGAATCTTTACCAGACCCAGAAAAATCTAATTCTCCACGGACAAATGACTTACACGGGTTTTGCATTAATTATAGAATTTTTATCAGCTTGCAGGGGACTATTAAGTAATTCTCTTGAATCAATTAGCCTTCAAATTCTTTTAATAAGTTACGTATTGAGAATGACTCAATATTGAGAGAATTAAAATCATTCCGCCTGAAAATATACAAAAACTGCCCCTAGAAATAGGCAAATGACCGCTTGTATTTCGTAAAATTAGGCAATTTTATTACGGTTACTGCTAATTCAGCTTTCAAGTGGAGAATCGTCGCAAAGATTTCCACATTAGCCAATTTTAATTTAAATTAGATAAAACTAAGTAAAATATAGCCACAAAATAGGCAATTTGGCGCTATGTTTGATATCTAAAAAGGCATTTTTTCAAATTTTCTGATATTAGTTAGTTTTTTGGCATCAATTTAAGTTCAATTAACTTCTTTCTACCCCATGACAGAAAATTCGTTACTTTAACTCTAAGTTTTTTGCTGTTTTGACTTCAAAGTAAGCTAATCGGCTAATTCAGCCCGAATATAGACAAATTAAGAATGATTTAATCTCAAAGTAATATAATAAAATCTAAAGAAAGATCCGCACTATCAAATCGACTTCAACTTATTTGGTCAAAGTTGATTTTTTTTTTCAACAAATAGATACCCAAATTTTAAATATAGTGAATTTTGTAATCTAAACTGGTTTTTTAGTGGGCTTTTAAGAAAAATAGCCAGGAAAATAACAGTGAGTTTATATTGATCTATGTAGTAGTAATCCAGAACAGGTTTGAGTCTTGGCTAATTTTCAATTTTTTGGGTTCTATCATATCTAAAAAAAACTTGTAGATGAATAGACAAATAGTTTCTATATCTATTTGAAATTAAAGCCGTTTTATTGGAAAGCTTTCTCAATTTTCTAAATTACTGCAGAAGATAAAATAGACATTACTGCAGAAGACATAATCAATTTGAATTTTGCGTAAGGGTTATTTTTCAATTTTAGTCCCATTTCTAATACAAATATTTATCCAAATAAATATTTATAGGTCCGTTAAGCTAAAAATCACTTTTTTAACACAAAATTCCCCCAAAGAACTCCATTGAGCTATTCTTTTTTGCCAATCAACACTGAATTTGATATTATTTATCATTTTCCCCGAGTTTAGGCAAATTTAAGGAAAATTTCGCCCTAAAGTAATAGGCAAATTGGAGTAATTTTCGCCTAAAGCACCAGCTAAATTGCAATGATCGGGTCGAATGGTCTGTTATCGAAACAAATCAATTTTTGGGAGGCAAAAAAAAATACTTAAAAAAACTCAAAGAAGAACTCACCATTGTTGGCGACGTGCGATTCGTCGCGACGGCCTGGAGCGCCTTGGGTCGCTAGATGGCGCGTGGCGTTGGCCGACGCCTCGGCAATACTGCTACAGTTCGTGGCACTGTTCGTGGCTGTCCGGTTGCCTGTGGCGTGTGGCTCCATCGGGGGCGGCCATGGCGGGGCGGGGGCGTGCGTCCGGCCGGCCGGCTGGGCGCTGGGCTGTCCTGGGCGCCCTGGGGCGCTCTGGTGTGGCACCGCGAGGGGGCTCGCCGACAGCGTGGGGATCGTCAGGAGCATACATAGGAGCGCTAGGGCTGCGCGGGCCCCCGCGGCGCCTCTGGCTGCATGCGTGGGGGCCACAGCGCCTACCTACAGGGCACAGAGCCTGCGATGGCTCACCGGCTCGGCGGGCCGCGCCCCCACCGCCAAAACACGCGCCACGCCATGCCCCAACAGCACGCAGCTCAGGCCAAATCCAGACGGCACTGGCTGGGCAACCAAATCACACTCACGCACGACACGCACGACACTCACGGCACTCACGACACTCACGAACAACTCAGCAACGCGTCCTGCAAAGAGAAACGGTCACGCATCAGTTCATGTGGAGTCTGGGGATGATCGCGATGGCGCAAATGGCTCGGTGAGACGCAACTGAGAGACTAGCTCACCGTCGCGACGACTAATTCTTGCATCGAGTCGCCAAAACAATACGCGAGACAACGACGATGTCGCTACGATTGTCACGAACACTCCCAGGGGACAATCATTGAGGCGCGGAAAATGTTTCACGCGGTGAACTTATTTATGATAAAAAATTTTGAATTCAAATAAGTCAACCAAAAATATTGGATAATGGAAATTGAACAAGATTTTTAAATAAAAAAAATTGAAAAATTTGGATTTTGAATTTTGAAAAATGGTTTTTCATTGTTAATTCCTACCATGAAATTTAAAATCTATTTTTTATTTAACTTTTCTTACACTGATATTAAAATTTTTCAAAGAAAAAAAACTGTTAAGATCTGTTTTAATCAGAAATCAGTCTTAAAAATAGACAAAAATTAGAAAAACTTTGAAAATAGTTTTAAAAAATTGCTTTTTTTAAATTTTTTAAAGATTTGTTTACGTTTATTTTTTAATTTTTATAACTTTTCTAATGCTTGGATTTAAAAATTCAAAACAATTAGGTTTAAAATTTTGTCTATTTACAAAAATATAGATTTTTTGCAAGCTTGTAAATTATGAGAAAAAAGCTTTTCTTAATCTTTTTCAAATTTTCAAATTATTAACATTCCTAATTGTTTTTTTTTTGTCCTACGTCTTGTGTACGCTGCACTTCTCAGCTGTCACCCACTAATTCCCTCTATCAACAAGTAGTACATTTTCTTTTGGAAAATTTAACCCATTGCCCGCCCGAATGACTCTCCCCTTTGGCAACTCGAGATCATCGTGCAGAAATATTCTCCTATGCGGTGTCTCTCACGCAACTTTTGTTTGTTCACGAGTGTGTCTCGGACTCGGGTCATGTTGCTACATTTTTGTATGAATATTTTAAGTTAGGAAAAAAGGCGAGTGTCTAACTATAGCGAGAGGGCGAGCGAGACAGGCGAACGCCGTGGAGTGCGACACAGCGATGATGATGATGATGTGTGACAAACAAACAGCGGCACACGCGGAATATATATAGCGAATATATATAGCGATAGAGGGCTTCTTATTTTGCCGCAGCCACAAATCGCACAAGAAAATGTGCGCGAGAGAGTGAAGAAGGGCCCCAAGAACGCTCACGCATGAGACAAAATCCCCGCGATAGTATCATCTCTCCTCATGAGTTGCGGACAAATTCCGCGACAGATGCATCCAACACGATACATTTGCTCCATTGGCATCATGCACAGAATGTGGCAATTTGCAGCGTAAACAAAGCGATTATCTCGCGCCGTGAATATATTGTTACGTGACTCACGGATTGGGCATCCCTCTCTCACGAGAGTGAGAGAGAACACAATATAATATGTTGAAGATATGGATCAAAATACTTATGAATAATAGGAGAGAGCGGGGATTTATCGATCAAAAATTCCATTTTTAAAAATGATTGGAATATCTAAAATAAGAATTGTAAGACAACAATTTTTTTTATAAAGCAAACATCTTTATGTCGCTATATAAAACTAGAAAACAAAAAAAAACTAAATTTATCATATCTTAAATGAAAATAAGTTATTCAAGAAACAAGTTTGGTGTCTTTCAAAATAGCGGATGGGATACGCCAGTAGTAACGTCACTACGCTTTTGAATCTGGTATAATTTGGATGGACAGACGGCCGGTTGCCAGAAAATATTAATTTAAAAGATTCAAAAATAATCAATTAAAATAAATTACGATTTTATTCTGATTATAAGAAATGCAGAACCTATAACTGACCAAGAACTAGACTATATTAATATAGAAATACTAGACTTCAAATTTGTGATTTATTGGTTTTGTTTTTGTAATTTTTTATTATTGTAATTAATAATTTTCTTTTGTATTCAAGACGAGATTCGAGAGCCTTAAAAGCGCATAAAGTTTGTCTTAAACTAATCCAAAGAAATATATCTAAAGCACAATTTTTTTCTCCAAAACGAAGCTTTAAAAATTGTATAATAGAATATTAAAGAAAACTCTTCATTTTTTTTTAAATCTCTTGAATTTTTACAAAAGTTCAACAAATTTTTTAAAAAGCTTTGAGCTTTCTTAAAAAGCTCTAAAAATGCTCATTCTTAGAAATTTTCTAGGTCACATTTTTTTTTCAAAATAATAATTGTGGCGATGGCGCCAAACGATAGCAGCGCCACCTGGATGGTCAACACAGAAACCATCTGTCAGTCGGTGTCAGTCGTACATGTCAATGCGTGTGTCAATTACGTGTCACGTTATCACTAGCGAATAAAGGTGTTATTAAGAGACCACAATAATAACTTTAGAAGCTCTACAGAATTTCCAAGGCTCAAAAATTACTCAAAAATAGATAATAACTTTTGATAATACTCATATGTATTAGTCGTAAAATGAAATAAAAATAGTAGTATACCTAACTGTAAAAAAAAACACTTTAAAGCTTTTGATTTCTTTTTTGAAAGCTTTTAGATAAGTATTATAAATTTTAATTTATTAAAATTTAATGAGAAATTTATTGAAGTTACCCTAAAAATTTGCAGAAGCTCAAAAGATATTTCAAAAGCTTATCAATTTTGAAAATGAAACTCGGGAATTAAAGTAAAAGCCGTTGAAATTGACAAAATTTGAATTTAAAAAAATCTGAAAGCTCTATTCTCGGTTTTAAACTAAATCAGTTAATCCACTTTCAAAAGCGTTCCCGCACTTCTAATCCAAGACCTAATCCAGATTTTATGAGAATCGTTTAACTGACTTCTCTGAAGTTTTACCGCATTGTCGGAAAAAAAATTAACCTTCTAAAAAATGCAAAGATTTGTCAGAGAGCATAAATTCACTAAATGCTTGAAACAATCATCTTGAATATTTCCCTGTAAATAGGAAACACTTTAACTCACTTTTGAAAGTTATGATATAGACGAGAAAGCAATCAATCAATTTGAACGATATTGAATTCCGCAAAGTGTAATAACGTGTATCGGCTAAAGCCACGTCCTTCAGTCATGGATCCCAAATCTGGCTTTCTTTGGGATGATTTATGGAGCATAAATCACGGTCAATGCAAGAGTCTCAACCACAAAAGCCATATATCAGTCTGTGGAGAAGCATTTACTTAGGCATCATAAAAGCTTTAACAGTATATTCTATGTTATGAAAATTCAGAAATGCAGGAATTTTAATGAGCGCGCCGCTCACAATGATCTCTCAATATGATGGAAAGCTCACCCGCGAAAAGCTCGCGTTGTGTCAGGTTTTGAAGAGTGAAAATAGACGCATGTTTTGGGCATAGAAAACATCAATTTCTGGGCGATATTTCACTTCCAGACTCCACATGTTCATTGAGCGTGAGTGTGAGAGGAGAGCATATCTAATTAGATGGTAAGGAGAGAATATATATCGAAATGCATAGAGCAACAATGTTGATCCGATGAAACCACTATGTCCCCAACAATTTGCTCCTCATGTTTTAATCCACCGGGATCTCTTTCTTATTTGCCACGACATAATGGATGCACCCAAGGCACAAGAGTTGATAATTTATTTGGTTTCGCGGGATTGGCGCAAAGATGGATGGCAACACATATTTATATAAAGGTTTTCACGTCGGGCAAAAATAGCTCTCACTCTTAACGTGCCTTCGTTCTCTTGTGTTTGTATTTATTATATTCTTAGCATGACAGCAAATGTGGTGAAAACTCAACCGAAAATCCCAACTCTCTTATAACCACATTTTCTTCTCGCGTAAACGTCTTTGCCGCCGATTTCCAGACCCGCGATCGCCTTTTCCGAGATCCTCAAAGGGGATTTTACTGGTCAAAATCGAAGCCAGAATCCTGAGAATTATTCTGAAGTCATAAAAAGTAGTTTGAAAGCTTTTGAATATTTCAAAACATAAGACTTTATATGGAAGATATCTTAAAATGAGAGCACAGTGACATTGCGGGATGCTCCGACTCATTTATAATATAACAGTTTCATAAACGAGAAAAACTCCTCAAAAAAGTAATTTTAAATCATTTATCTTTAAAAACCGTTCAAGGCAGTTGATGAAGGATCTATAATTACCTATGCTTGAATAAAAATTGTAATAATGTTCAGATGAAGAATATATGGTAGAAAATTTCTCCACAAACTGTTTTGTTGGAAATTATAATATTATTCAACTTTGCTGAACTTTTCAAATAAAAGCTTGAGAACTACAATTTGAGAACAGTTGTCAGCGCCACTAGCGGGAGAAATCAGTGCCCTCACGCGGAGAAAAATAATGCTTGTGTCAGTCAGTGACGTTTCTTATTTTACATTTCGAAGTGAAAAGTCTTTTTTCTGTGAAAATGAAGCAATTTCGGTCCCTTGAGCTGGAAAAATTTTGCAAAAATTATTTAAAATCAAAACAATCAAATGTCTGTCGCCGAATGAACGAAAGAACATTTATGCAAGCTTTCAAAATTAAGAACTACAAATATCGAAATTTTGTCTTCCCATCTGAATAGATCATAAATCTGCAACAATAAGTTTGTAAAAAAATAAACAAAATCAAAGGATTGGGTCTCGGGATACCAAAAAAAAGCTGTAGCGTTACAGTTTTTTTTAAACTCTAAAAACAGTTTGATAAAGTTCTCTACGTTGTAAAAAATCTTCAAAAATAGAGATTTTCATAAAGATTAAGCACTAAGCCAGGCATAAAACTTAATGCTTTATGCTTCAATCTCAAGTTTAAAGTTAGTCTTAAGCTTTAAGTCAGCCTAATGCTTTAAGTCAGTTTTAGAAGCTTTAAACCAGATTTAAGCTTTAAGTCAGCCTTAAAACTGAAACTTTTAACCATGCTGAAGCGGCTAGCCTAAGCGTTATATTTTAAGCTAATTTTATACCTTATAGATATACAATTAGCGTCAATTATTTTGAAAATAACAGTGAACATTTTTGTTGAATGTATTTTGATAGTGTGGATCCATAGCTATAAGTTCTTGAACTGAAATATGCATATAAATGAGGTTTTATGGACTCCGAAATATACTAATATATAGATCTTAAATTACTGCCTTCAATTTAGTTAAAAATTACTAAACTATTTCAAAATTAAATAAAACACAGATTCCATCAATTTCATCAAAATCTCTGAAAAACTTCAAAAAAGTCTAAAAATTCCCCAAAAACCCTAAAAAAAATGCGACTTTATGAACCTAATCTTGGTCAATAAAAAGAGTCCAGTCAAACTCCCCTTGTTTGGAAAATCGTGGAAAATTTATTCTCCGCCGAAAAGTTTTCCTCCTTCAGAACTTGAGATCGCAGGAAAACAATCGCGCGTTTATAGGTTAGCATCTCGTGTGTCTATTTTTGCGCTCTTCGATTTTGCTATCTGGGAAGTTTGTGAGCGCATCACACGGTGTGATTTATTTGTGTACGATCGCGACAACTTTTATGCTGCAACACTCAAATTGCAACGGCGCGTCACAATTTGTTATCCTGAAGGGAAACTCTCCATTATACGTGATCACGTGGTGATTTATCATCCAGATCAACAATCGTCGATCAGCAGGGGAAAAAATGTGCGAATCACAATTATTGTGTCTCTCAATGATCACGACAACTCATTCAGAAAACAACTCCAATTTTGCTTACTATTTGGACGATCGAGAGATCGCGTGTTTGCTGGTTGATAAAGAGCGCGATCGCGCGACTCTGACGTGATCCCTGATCGGTGATCTAAAAATCCAATGTTTGTCCCTCGCGCGAATTATCAATTGAAAATGTTCATTAATTCTCTCGCCTCAAGTTCGTCAACCGAGACTTTGGTGTTGAGCCATTATGTGGCTGTCTAAAGCAGCGATGTATGTAAAATTATGGAAGACGCATAAAGAAGGTTGAGACTTAAGGCTGGGTTTATTTTGATTAATTAATAATTTACAAAAAAGATTATTAATTGTTTAAAATTTAAAAAAAATTAACTTTTAAAAAAATTTTAAAAATTTTTAACTTTCATTTTTTATAATATTTTTACTATAATAGTTTTATTACCTATTATTAAATAATTTTTTCCAATTAAAATATAAGGGGGCAAAGGTCATATAACGTCCTGATGCTAGATCTTGGCTTCCCATCCCAAGTCAGTCATTAAAAAAAATCGTTTTTTGAATAACCGGCTCAAAATTTACTGTGTTGTTTTTGAGCTTAAGACCTTTATAGTACTTAACTTTAGTCCCTTACTATACCCAAATTCTAGATCTTATGACCCTTTGGACATCAAGAACACCGCCTAGACTCTAGATCTAGAATCGAGGTTTTAGATAATAATATTGATTTTGAACTTAGAACTTTAAAAATCAAAAATATGTCGGTCCACTGTTAGTAGAGCAACGGTCTAAAAAGGAGATTTTCAACTAAGACAAGATGCTATAGGGTAGCGATATATCGTGGGGATGGTACCTTACAATTTTATACTGTAGGGGATAGTCTCCTTCCTTTCTATAGTATGGCTCCCATACAAATCTACGAATTTTTCATAAATTTTCGACTTTTTCACTACTAAAGTAAGTTGAGGCGCTAGCAAGTCATGATGTACGGTAGGATTGATTAGAGTGGGGTCCCCTATAATCCTTCAATAGGGGAGTCTGTTCTCACGTTCTTTAATGTTCTGCGGCGTTAACAAGCATTTGTTACTATCACTACTTTGAATTCTAAGAAATTTTAATAAACCACATGAAATTAAAAGGTCGCGGAGCGCGTAGCGCCTAAGAGCGAGGCGCGAAGCGCCTTGTGGCTTCATATATTTTAGCGATATCTTAGTATTTTGTAGGTTCCGTCTAGACGGTTCAGACCTTTCCAAAGATTTAGTCTTGGCCTTGGCATTAGTCCTAACCTGAGTTGAACACCATATTTTGGACTTTAACTGATCTTTATCTCCGTTGTTTGTAAACCGATTTTGATCATCCCTTATTTAAAAGACGCGTCTCGACAAGCGTCAGCCATTCCCGCTCACCATTACTTTATAACGCTACCACAGGTGGCTCCATAGTCTTTGGACTTTGACTTCAATAATTCAAAAACGGCCCTATGTAATTAAATGAAATTTTGATATGTTGTAGTCCAGATGGATACCTTTCCAAAATGGTGCTTGACTTTACAGTGTAGTCAAAAGAACCAGCGTTAACAAGATAAACGTTAAGTTTTCGAAATTTCACACTCGCTAAATAAAATTAGAAAGAAAGTCAATATTTGGGCTTAACCTATCTAATCTCCCAAGATAAGCAACAAAGGTATAAGAATCCGATCCCACCCCATTTCGGCGTGAATCAGGTGTTTGTCGGAGCGCGACAAATGGGTGATGGGCGGAGGTGAGAGGTGAGAGACTAGATGGTGTTGAGCGACTGAGAAAGCGTAC
>CAKKOB020000315.1:35464-52124 GCA_918844115.2 Phlebotomus perniciosus | reverse complement strand
ATTAAGGCAGTTTTAATTAGGCCTTCCCAGAATAGCTTAAAAAATAAAAATTAAATCCTCAAAACTTAAATCTAAAGAGGTAAGGATATATACCCGGCTAACCCATCTCTCCCTTACAAACCCTGGTAAATTCAATTACCCATGGGGACTTTAGGCCAATTAACGAAAAAAGAAAACACCAGAAACCAGGCCAAAGTACGAGGGATGAAGAGTTAGCAAAAAGCCTGCTTGTATGGGGAAAACATGGGTATATACAGAAGCTCATTGTTGAACTAGGGGTTGCCTATGGTTGGAATGGAGAAAGGGGAGAAAAAAATCACTATAATATAGTTGACACAAGTTCAAACATAATGAAAACAGCTTGTCGTGGAGCTTTGTGAGCCAATAGCCACTTTTTCCCGAGGATTTGTCCGCAGTCAACGGTGGGAGAATGTAGTGGAGGCAACCACTCCTGAGGGGGTGGCTCAGGGTTGTCGCTGAGAGAGGGTCATGTACGAACAATTTTATTTCGTGTAAAACCGAGACGTCCTGTCACAATCCTCCGCACACAGTCGTAACGGAGGAGCAACCCCTTCCTCTTAGCAACCCCAGCATGACTTCCATATATAGGCTCCATCGGTCACCCCCTGTTTGACATCCCCCGTGGGTGGAACAGAGAGGCAGAGCTGGGCTGGGTCTCAAGTGGGAAAGAGTAGGGCTGATGATGATGGATGGAGCGCATGACGTGATTTAGAGAAAGGGGTTTGTTGCTATCCATGCTACCGGCAATCCTGCGCCCTACATCACTATCCTATCCCAGATCCGAAGGATCCGCGAACCCCCATTTCCCCGTTGATGAGTGTTTCGAATTTCGAAAAGGCGTAGCCATTTACCAACCACACCCCCTAACTGCCAACTCTCCAGTGCCTGCCGACCCACTAGTAGCGCTCTCTATATGCCCCTCTCTATCAACATTGGCCGTAAATGGTGGGCCATTGGTTGACTGAGCGGTGCGGTAGCCCCTCGAATGGGCGGAGTCTCGTGTCAGTGGCGGCGCTTCTCTCACGCAGAACACCGCACAGTGCTGGGTCTCCTCGAGCCACCACAGAGCAGGCAGTCGGTGCAAAAGCGTTACACTGTGCGCATCGGTCCTACGCATCCAGAGAGTGAGGCACAATCTCTGACGATATTCCACGGCACTTTCTTCGGGTGGTTCGGTCGTTTTTTTTTTGTCGGTTGCTCCCTCAGCCAACACAAAGACGCATCCCGTGTGAGAGACAATAAGTGACTATACCAACCCCCCACTTCCTCCCCCATCTAGTTATCTGTGTGTGTGTGTCCTTTGGAATTTCCACGGAGAACGCTGTAGATTCGTACCCATCCCGCTTTCGGATGAGGAATTAGCCTAGAGTGGAGACCCTTCCCCAAATGGGATGAGGACACGAAATGGTGTATGAGTAGTGGAGGAGCAACAGAGGAGAAGCAGATGAATTGATAAACTACCCCTAAAATGCTACTCACCACCAATACAAGTGGATGAGCACTGCTGTGGCATCTCGACGGTTGTTTTATTGTGTGATAAAGTGTGGTGCTTGTGCAACAAAAGTGGAGACAACGCACCCTCAAAACAGCCCATTTGTTTTTGTTATTTTTATTTGATAACACGAACACATCCAGTGAACACGGTGTTATACCCAGACTATAAGGACATTTTTCCGGGGAGAAGCTTCCTGTGTGGATCCTTGTTCTGATTAGTTGACATAGAGAGCCAGGGAACCTAGACCTCGAGTATACGACTGCTTATAGTGAAGTTAAAACACTCTTTAAGCTACTCGCGAAATCCCACTTCTGATACGTGTGACCTTGACCGCAACGAATAGCAACGGAATTTTTTTTCGGGAGGTTACTACTGGGTAATGGATGACTGTTTGCAATACCATGGATTCAGCCATTGTTCCACTGCCTTCTGGGACCTGCAGAGGACGAAGAAGAAATCCCCGATGTAGATAGTGCATAAGTGTATTATCTATCTGCACAAAACATCTAATTTATATGGATATTTTCTCTCTTATAACTTGTGTGTTGTGAAAACTGAACCCTAAGTGCAGGTGAAACATTTCTGCCTGGTGTTGTGCTCAAATGGCAGCATATGCGCAATTTGGCTACAGTTACCCGTCGGCAAGTCAGGTAAAGAACTTTTCCAAACGCCACCACAGCCCTTAATATGATCCGAGAATGCTTCTCTAGTCAAAAGGAATTCCACCTCAATACAATGATCAGCAAAAAAGATCCCCATTAATTGCGATAGGAGTGAAATTTAATTGCAATCCATACGCATCGCCGTGTGAGATATAGTGTACAAATTTTTCTTCTTCACCATCATTTACATAATTTCCATGCGTGCTGAATGATTAAGGCCTTTTTTCATCACCGCCTATCACGAAGAGCTCAATTCTCTCTCTCCATACTTGGTACTGTTGGTAATCAAGCATTTTTCACCACCAGTGCAATTTTTTTTCTTCTTAAATGCGACGCCACTGCCATTAGCACTTTAATTGGCAATAGCGCTTTAGGCTTTTCAATCGGCCACGGGTGGTCTACCGGGATGGGTGCATCTGGGTTGTGTTCCTCTTCAAAGTGGAATTTTCCTAAATGGAAAAGTCTCTCTATAGTCATGATAAATTGCCAATAATTACCTGATGCCTAATGATACTTCACACGATCGGGAAAATGAGAATTATAACCAAAAATGGGATGAAAAATCAGATGGGAAAATTACCTCTGTGAAACTGACTAATTAATATGTATACTTGTGATATATCTCAGAAAAAAGTCGTCACGAATTCACAGGTATATAATTTTTTTTACCTTCGCACCACCTTCCCAAAAATATCGAATTAATTGCCGATGAAGGGCCCAGAATTGAATTACAAATTAATTTATCTGGCAGTTGCCGAGAGACACTCACCTCGTCACCGTGGAATTCCTCCACAGGACTGTCGTGGGAGACCTTCTGGTTGGTATCTCGATGGTGATGATTCTTTTTTTCACCCTTTTACCCGCGCGAATCTCTAGATATGCGCAGAAGTTTCGCGGTTTTCCCATGAAATGGGCAAGAGGGGATCCCTTTTTTCGGGGGGAGTGTTTCTGCTGGGGAAGTGTCTCAGGCAGAATCAGCCGGCGCGTCCCTCCACTTGTCTCACCATGAGACAAGCTAATGAAGAGAGAAGAGTTGTGGATCGATAAATAATTCATGGATTCACCTTGTCGAATTCTATATGCATTTATTATTTAATAAAACAATTTGGCGCTCTCTCGGGACTTTTTTTTTTGGTGGTTTCCTGTGTCCAGATCTTTGGGGATTTATATTGTA
This sequence comes from Phlebotomus perniciosus, assembly GCA_918844115.2. NCBI lineage: Eukaryota > Metazoa > Arthropoda > Insecta > Diptera > Psychodidae > Phlebotomus > Phlebotomus perniciosus. The sequence continues at coordinate 48,772 of CAKKOB020000315.1, read as the reverse complement.
GAGAATTTTCGTCTATAGGGATGGGAATTTAATACAGTTTTAAAGGTAGAAAATGCGTGCAAACTTGGCAAACTTGCAATAATGAAAATGTAAATTAAATTTTTAAAAAATTGATTGGCTTTGTTGAAAGAAGTTATTAATTGGAATCGTCTTTTTTTTGAATTCACCTATAACTGTTTAATTTTGAGTGAAGTCAAACGAGATTGTTTTTTGATAAACGATTTCACTTAAAGTAAATTAATGTGCCGGAACTCTAAAAAAAAATCAAATTCGAAAGATATTGAGTTAACTCTGAAATATTTAAAACAATATTTCGTATTTAAACTTATTATTTCGGTAGCCGGAATTTTTGGAACTACCTATTCTGATTTTTTTTGGGCTGCCAGTAGAAAATCACGTTTAATATTTGTTAAAAAATTAAAGCATTAAAAAAACTTATCGTATTAAGTTTAAAAAACAATGAAAATGTGAAAATGCGTGCTAACTTGGCAAACTTTAAAAAAAATATTGAGAATAGAATTAATATTTTAAAAAAATTTATTGGATTGTTGAAATAAGTCATTATTTTAGTATTTAACTATATTTCTATTGAATCGTCTATTAAATTCTTAAGGAAATACACTATGAAATTATAATCGTCTTCTTTTTTGAATCCTCTTAATAGTTTAAGTTTAAATGAAGTCAAATAAAGATTGGTTTTTGAAAAACGATTTTAATAAAAGTAAGTAATGGGTTGGAATTAGAAAAAATTTTAAATTCGAATTTTTGAGTTTACTCTGAGGTATTTAAAACAACATTTCGTATTTCAAATAAATCTTTTAACCTATTCTTTACCAAAGGCTTGTAAAAATCATCTGAGAAATCTTTTTTTTTGCATTTTTTATAACCCTTTTTATTTAAATTTCTTTAACGAACTTTATTCTTAATGAACTGATTCTAGTAATGCAAAATGGGTTAAAATAAAAACAAAAAATAATAACTGATTATCTCAAACATATTAAAAAATGTTTTTAGTCGTTTTAAAGTTTTAAAAAATAAATTAAAACATAGCAATTTTTTTATTTTTAGTGCAGTGTGTTCCTTGAATTTTTTTTAAAATAAACCCCAAAGAATATCTATGATATTGATTACAAATTTAGGTGTCATAAATCCTCCCAACCTTGTTCACAATCCATTCCTCTTCCATGGTGCTCACACGCTCCCCGCGTGGAGTGTGTGCAATTGTTATGAATTTTTATTTAAGAACTCTGCGATGATTTTTGATTTATTGCTCCTAATATCGCCAAGAGATTTCGCATATTCACAACACAGATGATATTCCATGTTTGTCCTCTTCTCCTGCCAAAAACTTCTAAACTTGTTCCTTCCGTTTTTTCATGCCGGTCACAGAACCTCATTGGTAACAATCAATTGACTTCTGTAAGAGCATCCCTTTTATGGCATAAATGTCTCCTCTGGATGGCAGATTTTTGATTTACGATCTCGATTTGTAACCAATGTTGGCGTACAGAAAAAAATTATCATGGAATTTGTACATTATAAAATTGACTTTTGCACAAACGGTTATAGTGTTTTTGCCACAATGCGAGTGACTCCTAACGATCTCCTTGGACTGTCCCGGGAGAGACATGGGATGACGGAGCTGGGAGACAGATGAAGATATGGACAGGGGGCAAAAAGTGCATGAGTCTTATCGTGAGGCAATTTTCACAAGATGATCACAGTTTTGCGATGCTCCCAAGACGCCACTGTGGATAAAAATGTCGTTAAGTGATCGCTTCTGATTTTTAACCGTGGCACACAAATGCAACAAGATAATAACAATAATGACTGCCAAGATACTAATAAGCATGGACATGAGAGGGGGCACAAAAAGATGCCTGTAAATATTTATAAATAATTATAATCGGACAATATTCGGTTGGGCAGGGACTGGAGGACGCTTTTATCATATTTTTTTTGCGCGCGCATATTAATGCCGATGAGCAGCCAGTCTTTGTGCATCTCTGTCCATCCTCTTTGGTCGCCACAACACCCTATCCTTCTCTTGCCCTTTTTGGCTCGCGGGGGACACCATCCCATGAGTCTTCTCGCCGATACTATCAGCACCCATTCCAAGGAATGGCTGGTTGGAGAGCACATTTTGTGTGCATGCGGAATATCAGGCCAGGGAAGAAGACTTCTGCAAGTTGCATTGAGCTCGGGGGCGCCGCCAATATATGGTGATTCGGTGTGTCGATACCACTATAAATAATATTATTGCGTCCTGACCTCCGGCACTTTTCGCCCGCCGTTGACGCTAAATGGCCCCTAATGATTTAAATTGACTCTCTGCGGGCCGCGCTCCTAGGAGGAAACGTTGTGAAAAAGAGTCACAAGACACTTCTTCCCTCTGCGAAGCTTGCCCAATTAACTATACATATCGGGTTGATGCCTCGAGGGTGAGCGAACGATTTGATCATCTTCTTGACATTTTATTGCCCAACCCGATCGGGTCGCAGCTCTGCATGAGAGTAATATATTGCACTGCGCTGGACAAAATGTGACAAATTGGTGGGTGATGCAATTAGGATACCGTGGGGACGCGCTAAAACCTGTAGTTGTTTGCATTTTAAAATAATCAGAAGAGAAATTATATATTAGACTTGTTAATCGTTAATGCTAGACTATTTGAAAAGTTAGATAAAAACTGTTTAAGTTTGAATTTAATCATGTGATTGGAGGAAAATTTTTGAGAAAATTGTGGAAAAACAATTTGTAATTAACGGCTGAATAGAATTCTAGCTTAAATCTTACTTTTCATTCCTTTTGATAAAATAATCATTCATGAACAGAAACTTGCAGTTAAGCATCTTCGAACAAGGGGGAGATATTATGGCAAGCAGTGGTGTACACTTGAATAGAAGTGAGCGAGAGCTTTTGGAAGTGGAAGTGCTACTAGAGCTTTTATGAATTTTTTGGAGAATTTTTCACAGAACTTCTTAGAGCTTTTGAGCTCTAAAAATTCACTTAGAACTTTTCTAAAATCATATCTGAAGCTTTTAGAAATATTCAAGCTTTCAAGGAACTTTCTGGACTTTGAAAAAAGAAAGCTAAAAAAACCTAACTTAAAGTTTTCTAAAATATCTATAGAATTGTTCTTAAAAAATACCTAGGTATATGTATATTTAAAAGAAATCTCAAAAATTGTAAAGCTTTTTGATGATTTTTCAAGCTTTAGCAAAGCTTTTTAAGCCTTTGAAATTTGTTTTAGAGTTTTAGAGACATTTCAACGGTATTTTTGGTTTTCAAATTTGAATTTTGATCAATTATATTTCTTTAGTTGAAATTTTTGAGAACTTTTACGGAGTTTTCTTAAGATTTATTGGAAAGTGTTAGTATAGGAAATAAAATTGACAAACTCAAAAACTCTTCAAAGCTTGCGAATAGCTGGAAAAGTTGGGGCGAGCTTTTCCAGCTAAATGACCGCATAAAATCAAATGAACTTAAAGTATCTAAGCATATAGGTATTATGTTTAAATCAAAAACCGTTATTTTCTTAACAATATTATCTTGGTTATCATGTAGGTTATCTTGGACCAAATGATTAGTCTAGTCTCAAGAAATTTAGGCCCCTAATTCTAAATTTTACTAAACGTTAAAGTTAAAAAATTTGTCATATATTTGTTAAACCAATTTAGGTATTATTGTTGCCAGACAATCGGATTACCATTTTAAGAGGTGTCCAGTAAACTAGAAAGGTCATAAAATCCTGATTGCATTTGACCTGTTTCTTTCAAAATTCCAATACCTACCTACATATATCAGAAATACTTGGAATAATTCTCAGTCACTTTCGAGCACTCCAAGAGATATTTGAGACAGAATGATAAAGCAAACAATCATTTAGTCAAATACACATTAATCTGTCAAATAATATTATTATACACTGGCAGTTAAACATTGTGTAATACTTTAATGTTGGACGATTATTTAATTAACCGCTCGATCAATATAACAACGACAGCAACATCCTCAAGTGATGTCTCAATGCTCATTCAATTTGCCTTTCTGTGCCTTTAAAAAAAAAAGAGACTCAAATCCAAAAAACTACTAATAGTATTGTTCCACCAGGGAAAAGGCATTTTTTGGTAAATACACAATCATTGTTTTTTGATCTTGCGGGAGAGAAATTTTTCGTCTCACTAAAGTCTTGTGAGTTTTTCCGCATTAACAGCCGTCAAATATTCATTGAGAAGGTAAATAGACGGTAGATTGGAGGTCCTCGAGATCTCTTTGGCTCGCGATACCGCAAAGCGTGCCCGCGAAAGCATGGGAAATTTCTGTCTCTAATATCGCTTATTAGGACAAAAAAAAGATAGTGAATAAACATTTTTCTTAATTTGCTGTGAGCACAGCCACAGACGCCAAATTGGTCGTATGTCGCCAAAGAGTGGCTCTTGCTCTAAGGCCAAATTTGGCTAATAAAATGTGCTTCAGACGCGATCATTTACAAACTTGAGATCAATTGATCTCGTAAATTCCCGCCAGTTAGTGTGGGAAGTATATAAGTTGATAAAATTTCCGGAATTAATTAAAATTTATTCTTAAAGAATATTAAGGATTAAAGGGCTTATGGGAAGGAGGATCAATAAACCATCAGGGTTAACCCCTTATCTGATTTTCAAGTGGCTCACACAACAAAAGGAACGCGCGTCTCAAGATGGTCTCATAAAGACACTCAAACCAATGATCATAAACACTTAATTATGCAAATCAATTTGCGTGCTTCAGCAATTAGCGCAGAGGGGAGGCAATTAGGGAAGCTATTGAAGGGAGATATAAACCTGGAATGACGAAAGAGTGCCATTAAATTTAGGAATCTTCACCCCCTGCTGAGACACTTCCGTCGATATACCATCCATCGAGTCTCTCCAAGATGATTTTTCTGGGTAAACGTTTATGTGTTAATTGAATTACCTGACCCATTAGTCTCGAAGATTAGATGTCTATTAAAGGTCTCTCTGGGTAGAGTTTTTCAACCTGACTCTAAAGTCGATTGTCTTTTGGGGAAAGGTGACAAGTGTCTAATGCCCCTGTTTACACCGAAACCATATGTAAAATCATGCAATAAATGGTCGTTACTCTGTGCACAGGATTTAAAGTTAATTAGTGTCAATTGAAATGCCTCGGGAGGATTTTCACAAAGAGACCACTGCGACCAGTCTTTACGACCCGAATGCGACGTCATAATTCTTCATGTCCCAAGACGACTGTCAGACGCATGAGAATGAATAATTTTGTGATTAATAGCAACCGCCATTCACTTTGCCCGCACAAACCACTCTTGGACTATGGCTTCGGCAGATGAACTTCTGGGTGGGAGTTTCACAAGCATTCCGCAGCTGCCACGTGGGTGGGAAATACTTATTTAAACTAATTATTTTTGCACTCTGACAAATTTCTCATTGGTCAAATGGTCAAGCAATTTAAATTTGAAATATCGATCATTTTCATCATTAAACTGACCAATAAATAATCCAAATGCAATGTCGGGCGTGAACGCTTTTTCAAAAATTCAAATATTTCCGTTACGAGAAGTGCTAAAAAATTTTAGAGAAAGCCTCCGAAAAAAACAAATGGCACGCCATTACTTGATGGTGTTCCCACGGAAGAATAATCCACGCGTTTCCATGACAATGCGCGCCCAACCACCCCCCGTGCAAAAGCATAAGAGCAGCGCAACAGCAACCACTAAAACGCGCGTTACACAAATTCAAAAGCCCCAGCCATCGTCAATGACGGAGTTATTGTGGCGAATGGTAAACAAAAGTGAAGCAAATGGGTAACATTTTGCATTCAAATGATATTACTATGGGATTTGTCTCATTATGTTTGCATCTCATCGCGCCCCGGAGATGACAAAGTGAATTGGAAGATGACAAAACGCGAGCAACTAATCTATTTGCACTTGTTAATCTGCATTGTTGAACTCAAGAGTGTGGATCATTTTTTTTTGTCATCTCGGTAAATACTCATGGAGGATGTGCTTTTCTCTTTGCGCGGATCCGTGATTTTTATTTGCTAAAGCTCTTTAGTATTTAAATTAAAGTTCCTACATTGGAATCTTCTGCTTTGGAGCACAAAAAAGATTTGAGTCACTTCCTAGAGAGTGAGGTTGTGCTAAAAAAGATCAATTAGTACCAAAGATTTAGTACATTAGAACAGGATCTACTTTTTCTATTAATTCTAGAGATTTTAGGGAAAAACTTCGTGTTAATTTATTTAATTTCCATTATTAAAATTTAACAAACCCAACCAAAAAATACCGTTCTAGAACATGTTTTAGTACAAATTTTTGTGCATTAAGTTCTAAATTATTGTTTTTTTTTTGCTTTCAACATTTACCCGCCAAGTTTATTGGATTTCTTCTTAATATTAACGGTATTTAAAAATGTCCATCCGGCTCATAACTTCTCACTGCTATGCCCCCCCCCCCCAAAGTAAAAAGACTTTTTTCCGAGGAGACACTAAGTGTCATCCATGAGTGGCGTGTCATACTGATTATCACACCTGAGGAGGAAAAGAAGATGACGAGAAGACTGATTTTACGGGGAAAAAGAGCCACTTGAAATGTGATATTGTTGAAGACAGTGTGAGATCCGCGTTGGGAGAGAAAAAAAAATTATAATCAAAATGGAGATTAGGAGAAACCTCTCCCATATCTCGTGCGTCGACGTGGAAACTGATATGGAAATCATTAGGGAGATAAATTGACCGATGGTATGTCTTGGTCTCTTTCAGCTCCTTGTCGGCGGCGGCGGCAACGGGGCAAATGGCGGCCAGCCGGCTGGGGCGACGGGTGCCGCCACGGGCACCGCCCAGTCACCCATTTCTGCCACCAATGCACCCTCACTGAGTCCAGTGGGCTCGGCCACGGGTGCCGGACCCGGAGCCCTAAGTCCCGGCTCCTTGTCGCAGACGTCCACAAACGCCCCGGCGGTCTCGGCTTCGTCCACCTGCTGTGAGAATGGACGTCCCATCATGACGGATCCCGTGTCTGGACAGACAGTGTGCTCATGCCAGTACGACTCGGCCAGACTCGCCCTGTCCAGCTACTCCCGTCTCCCGGCCGCCGGAGTGGGTGTCTATGGCACCCCATATCCGTCCACAGACCAGAACCCATATCCCAGCATCGGCGTCGACAGTTCCGCCTTCTACTCACCACTGGTAAGTGATTCTCATAGACATTCTAAGGATTTTCTCATGCGGTGCCTGAAATCACAATCCCCCCAATAGATGCTTAACTGATAAACATTTTCGAATATCTCAACTCCAAGAACGCTTTTACTTCTGCCACTTGAGCACAAGATATGCGCGCAAGGACGGAGAGAAAAATTCACATTAACAGAACAGTGCCGAGTAATAGTTTACAGATGAGTTTTTTTTTATTTCTATAGTGGTTATAAAATAATAATAAACAATAATTGTTTCTAAATTTTAAAATTCTTTAAAATTTGTGTCATAAAATTTATAAATTTCTCTAATGCTAAATGTTTAAATGTAAAAAAAAAGTTTAAAAAATTCTAAGAGTTTTAAAACAGGCCTTAAGAACATGCCTTAAGTTTAAAACTGGCCTTAAGCTACAGGCTAGCCTCAAGATCAAAGCTGACCATAAGTTTAAATCTGACCTTAAACTTAAATACTTGCCTTAAGTTTAAAGTTGGCCTTAAGATTAAAGCTAGACTTAAGCTTAAAACTGTCCTAATTAAGTTTAAAGCTGACTTTAAGCTTAAAGCTGGCCTTAAGTTTCAAATTGGCCTTAAGCTTAAATACTTGTCTTAAGTTTAAAGCAAGCCTTAAGCTTAAAGCTGGGCTTAAGATTAAAGCTAGACTTAAGCTTAAAACTGTCCTTAATTAAGTTTAAAGCTGACTTTAAGCTTAAAGCTGGCCTTAAGTTTCAAACTGGCTTTAAGCTTAATACTTGCCTTAAGTTTAAACAGTTTAAAGCAAGCCTTAAACTCAAAGCTGGCTATAAGCTTAAATCTAGTCTTTAGTTTAGAGCTGGCCTTAAGTTTCAATCTGGCCTTAAGATCAAACCTAGTATTAAGCTTAAGGATGCCCTAAAGTTTAAATCGGGCCATAAGCTTAAAACTGGCCATAAGATTAAAACTTACCTTGAGCTTAAAGCTGGACTTAAAATTAAAGCTAGACTTAAGCTTAAAGCTTACCTTAAGTTTAAAGCTGACTTTAAGCTTAAAGCTGGGCTTAAGTTTAAATCTGGCCATAAGCTTTAACCTAGTCTTAAATTTAAAGATACCCTTAAGTTTAAAGCGGGCCATAAGCTTAAAGCTGACCCTAAGCTTTCTTCTTAATTTAAAGCAAGCCTTAATCTTAAAGCTTGCCTTAAGCTGTAGGCTAATCTTGGTTTATTTTTTTTTTAATTGGCTGTTTCATGGAAATCATTACTATGAGTATAGCAACTTCCCAAATATTATTTTTTTTATTAAAAAAAAAGATATGCAGGTACTCTAACAAGTAAAATCTACTATACTTACTTATTCATTTAAATTTCCGTTTCTCTTTGCAAATAAATTTTCCAATCTCTGGGTAAAACAACTTGCGAGATTTTCCGTACAGATTACCCGTCATACAGAATTAATTCAGTGAATATGATAATCAGTCAATCTTGAGAAATTGACTGGTTCTGTTCATCTGAGAAGGTGATAACATCACCGATGATCTTGATGCGCCAAATTTTCCGACACGAAACTGTACGTGCGCCTCTGTACCTTTGCAGCTTCGAGCCATTCGTCCACTTAATATTCATGACGTCGTCTCTGAACACCTCACTCTGGCGAAGAGCTCCAGATTGCACTCCACTCTCACCCATTCATCTCCTGCTCCCTCCTTTTTTTCGGCTCCCCGTCAGACGGGATGCATTAGGGGCAAACGAAAAAAAAATACCCCGCAAAGTCAACGTCAGAAACTGTGTGAATTTTTCAGTAAAACAGATCGATTTTTTCACCTCCGGCATGAGTTGTATCTGCAGCCTGGCGAGATTGGGGATAATTGTATTTGTTGTCTATTTACATAAGTTTCCATATCTCAAACATATGTGACACACAATAAATGGGCTCCAATGCGTGCCCCTCTCATGATAAGACCACCGATTAATTCTAATATGAATTAAATACACCATGAATCTCCGAACATTTTTCTCACTCTCTCTCACCCGTTGTCGGTGTTTCCCAGAGCCAAAAGGCTTACGGATCCATTAAATGTCGGGCCAATGGGAATTAGCGTCTCGGCGAGATAAAATTTCTGGTTGAAAAATTTCGGCATCCAAATGGTGTTAAACAATTGAAATGAGATACTAAATAGGGATGATATTTGAATCTATCCGATATAGGCAAAGTGCATGAGATTCCTCAAAATGAAATTTGATAGTTAAAAGTGTATCAAATGGGATTTAGATGTGCATTAGGGAAGAGTGGAGTGATTGAAGGGATTAGCGAGGGGAAAAGTGGATTAATTTAGAATGGTTTTAGGTTTTAAATGGCATTGAAAGGGTTCTAACAGATTTTTGTTTGTTTTCTATGGTTTTTTATGTTTTAAACAAGTTTATTATTGTTGTTAAAATTGTTCGATTTTTAAATTTAAACTCGCTAATTTTTTGCTAAATGAAGTTTAAAGATGGACCTCGAAAACCTGCGATTTTAATTCATTCTAACTTTTAATCCACCAAGATTTTTTAAATCTTTAAAAAAGTATTATGTAAAAAAATCAAATGGCTTTCCCTATAGATACAATAGATCCACACTATCAAATTAGCATCAAATATTTGTTCAAAATGAATTTTTTTAAGTCCAAGCTTTAGGTTATCTTTAAGCTTTAGGTTGACATTAAGGTTAAAACTGATCTTAAGATTAAAGCTGGTTTTAAGAATAAGGGTGGTCTTAAGCTCAAAGCTAGTGTTACGCATAAACCTGGCCTTAATTTTAAAGCTTACCTTAAACTTAAAGCTGGCCTTAAGTTTAAATCTGGCCGTAAGCTTAAAACTAGTCTTAAGCTTAAAAATGCCCTTAAGTTTAAGGCTGACCGTAAGCTTACAGCTGGCCTTGAGATTAAAGCTTTCCTTAATCTTAAAGCTGTGCTTAAAATAAAAGCCAGACTTTAGCTTAAAGCTGTCCTTAAGTTTAAAGCTGCCTTTAAGCTTTAATCTGGTCTTAAGAATAAAGCTGGCCTTCAGCTCAAAGCTACTGTTAAGCTTAATCTGACCTCAAGTTTAAAGCTTACCTTAAGATTAATGCTAGCGTTAAAATTAAAGCTTACCTTATGCTTAAAACTGGGTTTAAGATTAAAGCTAGACTTAAGCTTTAAGCTAGTCTTAAGAATAAAGCTGGTCTTAAGAGTAAAGTTAGTGTTAAGCTTAAAGCTAACCTAAAGTTTAAAGCTTACGTTAAACTTAAGCTTAAAGCTGTCCTAAAGTTTAAAGCTAACTTTAAGCTTAAAGCTGGTCTTAAGAATAAAGCTTATGTTAAACTTAAAGCTGGGCTTCAGTTTATAGCTAGTTTTATGCTTTAAACTGGCATTTTAGTTTTTACCTTAGGTTTTTGAGTTTCAAACAAGGTTTCAAACTAATAGCTTAAAGCTCGATCCACACAATTAGCAAAGAAAATTTTGAGGTAATTTTGATATTTTGGATCTATACCTTAAAAGAAATTAAATAAACTTGAACTTTTGCTCATAAATATAAAATTGTCATTTGAACTTATCTAACCTACACTTGACTCTGATGGGAATAACATGCATCTCAGGTGAATTATCGCTGTGTTTTTCCTCTGTTGTGGGGAAAAATCAATTGGACTAATGAAAGTCACCTGTCAATCAATAAAAATATGCCTCAAAGTCAACAATTTCTCGCGATATGTCGTATCGGTTGAGCCTAAACATCGAGCAATGCTGGGATCCTCGTGGGGAGAGACTCTCCATGTGATAACGTGGGCATGATAAAGTGCCTAATTAGTGCATATGAATTGCTTTTTAATCACGCCAGAGCACCTGATTGAGGATGACATTGATATGTGTGTGTGTGTGGAAGGGGCGAGAAACGTGAGAGATCAAAGAGATGGACAGAGGTGAAGAATGGGATTTTTTTGGAGACAACGAGGAAGACTCTTAATTATTTTATAGCACAACAAGTCCGAGACCACAAAGTCTCGATTCACCAAAACCATTCATTTAAGCTTTTTTGTCGTGCCTCCCCAATTCTTTAGCTGCGCGAGATTTATTTTATTCACTTGCGAGAAATCACTCGAAAATGTGGCTATCACCTCATTGTATCTTATGGATTGTGTTGGATTTTCTGTTCGTTTTTTTCATCAGAAACTACCGATGATGATGATGGAGTGAGACACAGCGAGGGAACCAGTTCCTCACCCATATAGTATGATTTTTGTTTGTTCTTAAGTCGGACTCTTCCGTTTCTCATCCACCCAGAGAGAACCCACCTTATTCAGAATGGGCATTTTTTTCTCCCCAGTGAACGACAGTTGAGAGATAAAATTTCTTTATATAAAACCCAATACTTTAGGCGCATAAACAAGAGATATTATTTGGTGTTTAGGAGGTATGAAAAAAAGAGAGAGAAGGAAATTCTCGAGCATCCACTCTCGCGTCTCTTGGTTGAATGTCTTCACGTTGTGAGATGCTTTTATTTATGAATGGGCCCCTGAACATGAAGGAGAGTGAGGCCCATATACGAACACCCCAAGATGGATAAGAAAGATCATGTGGAGCTGAAATCACAGCGAGAGACACTCTTTGGGTCTTGGACTGAAATAACACATTATGAATGATAAAATTTCTCAATTCAACCATCCATAAATATTTCACGGTAGCCAACTCAATAAATGGGAGTTGAGACATTTATCAGCAAGTGTCCATTTTATTCGAGTGCGCGCGCGAGAAAAAGCGAGAATCCGAGCCAGAGTAATTTGAGCAATGAAGAAATTTTTCCCCTGTCACCTTTAAATGACTCTGGAATTGATGCTGCAATTTGCCACACTTTTCCATCTTCATCTCTCAGGTTGGTATTTGGAAAAAGAACGCGATAACACCATTGGAATTGTCCAAATCGTCCTATTGGAATTCTTCACTCAATTGTCTTCTGACAACGGAGTTGATGAATTTTCCATGAGGGCTTTGAATAGATAAGATGAAGAATAATTTTTTGGAATTCGATAAGGGAATTCCATAGGAAAAATCCTATGTTTCGTGCCGGGAATTTTCCCCTAAATCTATAAGAAATGTCTTGCGAGTTCCATTCGAAAGTTTAAAATTTAAAATTTAAATAGCCTTTTTAAAATTCATAAAAACTCAAGGGGGAGATATTATGGACTGAAGTGGTGTACATTTGAATGGAAGTGCGCGAGAGCTTTTCGAAGTGGAATGAAAATGTTAAGATAAGTCAAGCAATTTTGAAAGCATACAAAGAAGATCAGGCGCTTTGGGAAGTTCTTCCAGACTTATTTTTAAGAGCTTCTGTAAACTTTTGAAAGCTCTTAAGGAAATTCCTAAACATTGAAAAGTGTAACTTTGATCGAATGAGAGCTTTAAAAAAATACTTTAAAGCTCTGCAGAAATTTGCGAGTATTAAAAATGTTATGCAAAATTTGTAAAGCTTGTGAACAATTTTTTAAAAAGCTTTTGCAAATTTTCTTAAAGTTTTTCTTAGAAAAAGCTTTTCTTACAAAGCTGTTTTAGAAAGCCTTACATAGCTTTTTAAGAGGACTTTCTAAGAAAGCTTTAAACTTTCTTAAAAAGCTTTACTAGCAAGCTTTTTAATGAAGCTTTCTTATTAGAAAGCATTTTTAGAAAGCTCTAAGAAAGTTTTCTTAGATAGCTTTAAAAGGGTTTAGTAAAATATTATAGAAAATAAAATTGATAGGATGAAAGCTCTTCAAAGCTTCCGAATTCGAGCTTTGGGGAGCTTTTCTACAAAATATGGAAGTACTGGAAGTGGTGTTACGTCTTTTTATGCATAATATCTCCCCCTTGATAAAAATTTATCGAAATTTTCTTAGGATTTCCAATGGAAGTTTCCAACGGAATTTTCCTTTGTAAGACAAAGACTTTTCCCGCGTAATTCCAAATGGAATTTTATTTTAGCATTCTTCAAGGGGGAGATATTATGGTCAAAAAGACGTAAACCACTTCCAGCACTTCCACATTTTGTAGAAATGCTCTCCAAAAAGTGATTAGGAAGCTTTCAGGAGCTTTTTTTCTATATAAAAGCATTCTAAAGGTGTCTAAGAAAGCTTTCTT
>CAKKOB020000315.1:0-27252 GCA_918844115.2 Phlebotomus perniciosus | reverse complement strand
CTCAAAAAGCTTTCTAATAAGAAATTTTCCGAGAAGCTTCTTATGTTTTTGCTTCATAAAAGAGCTTTCTATGAAAGCTTTAAGAAAATCTGGAAAAGCTTTCCAGCAGAATTTTTAAAAGCTTAGTTAGATCTTCGAAAGCTCTAAAAATTATCCGAAGCATTATAAATTTTTCTTATTTTATTTAAAATGCTCGTAAATTTCTGCAGAGTTTTAAAGCAACTTTAAAAAGCTCTCAGTTAATTTAACTTACAATTTTCAGTGTTTATAAATTTCCATAAAAGTTCCTGGAAGTTTTAAAATGCTTTCAAAATAATTTATGTCTCTGGAAGAACTTCCCAAAGCTCCGGATCTTCTTTGGATGCTTTCAAAATTACTTGACTTTAAGGGGGTTACTTCACCCTATACCTAATTACCTATTTTCTGTAAATTTTCAAGTCATTTTGAAAATGGTTTCTCAGTTTTTCAATTTATTTTTTAATATAAAATTATTTTCATTATTTTATATTAATTCAGCACAAAACAAGGTTACAATAAATATAAAATAATTAATTCTCTGTATTACATGTTTCTTTGCCCATATTACTCACGCATTTTATGATTTATTGTCTCTCGATAATTTTCTAATAAAGCTCAACTTTTCCCTAACGTAAAAAAGCACAATAAAATTCTTTGGTATGTGTTTTGTCTGGATATTAATTTTCCCTCCACAATTCTAACACTACAAATGAAATATTTCAATGGAGAAAAAACTGAATCTTTTTTATTGCATTAATTTTACTATATAGAGGCAACTATTTATTAATTTTACTATCACGCAAAGTCTTGTCTAAAAATACAAATAAACACATACAAATCTATATATGTATATAGACTAAAATATGATGGATATGGTGGAGAATGACTAGGTGGGAGAGTTGAAAAAAGTGAGTTAATTTAATACCTTGTTTGAAATACAAACACATAACTTAACAATGAAACACTAAATTTAGTGTAGTCGTAAAAAAGTGTATATAGTACTGTATAGGTATAGAATGACGCGATCTCAATAATTAAATGTTATTAAAATTGCAATGCGTGAACATGTGTACAATTCATGTCTCTTTTCTTGTTTATTTCTCTTCTTTAGTCGCCTTTTTTGCCATTTATTTGCAATTTCATGTCTCTTGGTCGCTATTTTTTCGCCATATCACACAAGCGCCTGGTTTTTTGATGAACACACCGTAATGATATATTTTAAAAAATAATTTATTTTCTACGCAAGATATACACTCTGATATGAATATTTGAGCTTAATGGCTTGTTAACGATGGGTGGAAGGGCCGGGGGTACTCGTTTTAATTGCTTTTTGAGTATTAAAACACGTTAAAGGTGTAAAAAGGATAAATAAATATCACCCTATTTGTTATTGGGTTTCCATCTGAGAGGCAACTCGTAGCACTGAATAAATTTATCATGAGAGAATTCCATCGATAAGATGTGGGGACGGAAATGTTCTTTGGCTGGAGAAGTTCAACACAACCATGAGAAGTATAGGTACATAAGATTCAGCCAAATATTAACCCTATAAATATTGAGATATGGGAAAATTATTACCCGACAATCTTGTACTCCAATCTTCGAAAGAATGGGTGAAATGTGAGTTTGATGGGGACCGGCATGAATTGATGCTCGTTTCACGTACAAAATCTGCGTTAAAACAACACCGAAAATTTCCACCCACTCCCCCTCTGCAATATTTCTCTCTTGCTGCCCCCCCCAGTACCACAAAATATGCCCCTCAGTGTCATCAATTTTCCCTTTTTGCTAGGGTGTTGTGTGGCAGCTTCTGGGAAAATGGGAAATTCATCAAGTTCATCGTATAAACAGATCACTTCTTTCTCCTCTTTTATTCCATCGTCATCGATTTATTATAACACATTGTGTGTACTGGAGGTAGAATTTTCCCTTTTTCTCCAGCACATTCAGGAAAATATTCACACCGAGGGGTTGATAAGTAATTTTTTGGTGGTGTTAATCGTTGAATTTGAAAAACTTTAACGGTTTCTCCATTGACTTGCTGGAAAATCTAACTTTGTGAGCAAATATTTTCCGATAATCAATTGATATGAAAAGAATTTTCTTTTTCCTCCCCAAGTTGCACTTTTTTTCCCCCTCTATGTGTGATAAATTTTCTGCCTTTTTCTCACATACATTTTCTCAGGGACTGCGAGCCAAAAAAAAAATCCCATTGAATTTCTGCACCCTCTAGAAATTTTCTTCTCTCTCACTCTCTTTTATCACTTTCTCCCACTTGTATGTTCCTTTCCATTTGCCCAGCCACCCAAAAAGTGGTGAGTCAAAAAAACACGCCGGATCCTTCCAAGGAGTATCACCAACTTTTATGGCTATCAACGTCTCGGTAGACCGCCTTTCCTATGTCGCACGCACTTTTTTACCCAGCATATATGAAGCAGTAGTACCTCGAGAAGAAAGTGGGTGGTTGGGCATAAATGTCCTCCATTTGTGGGTGGATGGCTCAGCTGATTCAATAATCCCGCACTTGTGTGCCTTTTTATTGCACTCTCACGTTCGCTAGATTAATAAATTTCCTCACCCTCCCCTTTAAGTTTTTCATATGAATTCTTGAAAAAAAAAGTATAAGTGAAAGAGAATGGCGGAAAAGGGATAGAGCAGGTGGGGCTTACGAGGAAATAAGAGAATTTGCTGTGACAACTTGTTGATTCCCTAAATAATGCTGACGATCTTTAATAACGAATTACAAATGGATTTTGGAATTTGAAAAGCTGTCAGAAGGTTGTCAATCCTTAGATAATCGGGGCCTTCGGGCGTCAATTTAAATTTGAATTTTAACTGCTAATATTCCCGCGGGAAATTTTCTCAGCCGAAATCAATTCAGGTGTAAATCATTCTTCAGTCAGGTGTTGCGTTCCTATTGCCCAGATTCTCGCAAATGAGTGACTTCAGCCTGGAAGTCGAGGAATTGAAGCGACACGCTCAGAGCCTCTCACCCACGTTCCTTCACTCCAAAAGACACCCACCCACCGGAGGGGGGCCTCCACAGACCTGATGTGGAGCCGTGTGTAAGGTGAATTTTATAGTTCGGGCCCAGAGAGATGCGAGTGACTGATTGGGCCCTGTCACGAAGGATTGCATGTCTCCCCAGATTTCCGATGTCACATACGCTCCACTACTTATATGTACTTTATGGCTATATATGGAGATCCGACGCCACATTCACAGGGTGATGATTTCTCACAGTGATTTATGACGCCCAGCGTCAGCGCCACAATTTTCCACCAAATATGGGTGTCACATGGCCGTGGGGAGGAAATTGGGGGCGCCCTAGGGAATTCTCACGCATTATTCTAGTCAGAATTTTTTTTTATACATCTCTACTCCGCCTTTCTGGTTGATATTCACAGAACGTGGCTAAATTTGATTGACTTCTGTCCCCCCTTTTTGTCAGCTTTTACGCATTTTTTCGTCCCAGAAGAATTTCCATATTAAACCCCCTAAAGATTTTCCAGCTCTCAGATAGACTGACATTCCTAATTCACTCTGGAGTTGCAAGTAAATTTATAATATCAGCAGATTATTCATCTCTTTCTCTTAAATCACTCATATATTCTTCATTCTCTCCCTCGTCACTTTTTAATACACAGTGAAATTTACAAGTATTTTCAACAAAGCAGAAAAATGCTCAAGACTTTCTAATAAACATCAAGAGAGTGATGGAGGGGAAAGAATTAAATAACTGCGTGTTTTGTCGTTACCGCAGTAAATACACTTTCAATTAAATATTTAGAGCGAGTTATTTAAAACAAGCAAACTACTCACCGCTAGAGGGATCTAAACCGTGTAAGCAATTTCAAAGAATCACCGGGAAAATCAATAAAAATTGACAAATTATCAGAGGGTGGCAGACAACTCAATGGAGGGATGCGACAGCACAAAAAAGAAGTCGAACAAATTGACTCGGAAAATATTTACTGAAGAATTGAGTGTCTCTTTGGATTCTTTATCTCACATATTGTGAATAAATTACGAAAGATGAGAGAGCAGTTCGATTTCAGGAGGTTTTTGGGGAGTGAGAGAGCGTGATATATTGATTTTTCGCACAGCCAGTGGAGACGCCAAGTGGTACCAGGCGTCTCCACTGTGAAAGTCAAATATTCTCTAACATGCGGACGTTCTTGAGATTTTCAACCCTAATGACGAAGGCGTGATGGAATTTCTCTCACTTTTGAGGCCTCTTAGGGAGTTTGGAATGAAGTTAAATCGGAATTTTTTATATGTTTTCCCCCATGAGCCTCGATAAAACCCTCTCTATGGATTTTAATCGTGCGGGATGAATACCAAATATTTGATGAAAAATGTTTTCCAGCCAGTTTCGAAAATATGATTATTGTGCCTGGCATGTGACTTGGAATGCTAAATTCTTTCTCGCCGGCCACATTTCCGGTTACTGGGGTGATTTAGGAGAGGAGACCCTTTGGGGTGGCACAAGAGCTCAATCGATTGTAGACGAGTCGCCATTTTGCGTTATAAAATCACACACCGAAACGCTTTGATATGCCACCACATTGAGAGAAGGAAGGAGAGAAAGTGACGAGGGATGTGGGAAATTTTGGGGAGATTGAACAGAGTGAGAGAGCTTTAATGTTTTTTTTTACGGGGGAGAGAGGGGTGGAATATGTTCATAAAGCTCAAGAGCGCATGTTTCACACACACAACTTAATGTTTTGCAAATGATGGAGCTCCGCACAGCAGAGATAATCCAATTTTAGCTACAGGATTCATGTCTCTATATAATAGGAAAAAAATCATCTCTCATTTGTTCTTCCTTCTCATAAAGGTTTGGGAAGTTTTCAGGCTTTTTTTGTCAGTTAAAAAATAAGTCGTTAATTCCAATTTGAATTTTTTACAATTCGCTTTCATGTACTCAATGAGCTAGGAAATGAAAGTAAATTATTTAATTTAGTCGGCCAATTATCAAGTTTGCGCTTGGTGTATCTTATTGGCTCATGAGATATGTATCTGTCTGACCAAACAGAAAATTGCACTGTTCTCTAAGCACAACGCTATGACAGAAACCAATCAGTCAGAAGATAGTTGATGCAGATGAAGCATATAATGTCCAAAAAGGGAAAGAAAATACCAAGTTGAAAGCATCTCATTGCTCTTAGGCATTAATTATCACTCCCCCCCCCCACCAAGAAAGTGTAGCAGAAAATTGAAAGCTTTTGAGAATAAATCAGCAAGCTCTCAGGCAATGTTGCGTCCCAAATAGTCTTTCAATGTTACTTGGCAAAAGCGTGAAAATTGCAATTCACTATCTCGTCAAATGTGGTGGATTTATTTGTAGGTGATTTTTGCCGCACCTTTTGAGTAAAATTGCATCTATAAGGTATGTCTAGGAGTTGGTGTTGATAAAATAGAAAAAATAATTTTATCTACATCTTTTAAAACATATAAACGTTCACAGCATAACCTGGACATTGCGTGAAAACACAGGTATAAACCAGAGATTGGGGGGAAAATTGGGTTGGGGAACCTTTTAGTGCGGGAGATACATTGGGATATGTTTGGTATGCAGAAAGTGTAAAAGACTTCTTATATTCCACCACACAGCAAATATGCCAAATCACACATGATGATTGAATTCTCAGATAAACTCGTGGCGGACTTGTGAATGTTAGAAATGTGAGAAATTATCGAGATAATGTATACCTACCAAAGGAGTTGAAGTTGGTAGTCAACAGTTGATCTCTTTTCTTCTCCATCCACCTCTCATGTTTCCCATCTCTATGAGTGTATTTTATACACAATGTGAAAATTTCCAGTGGAGATTGCTGTAATATTATAAATTATTGTCAATATGATTGTATGTAATATAAAATTACAAAACATGGTCGTACATTAATGTGAATTTATGTTTATAAAATTGTTTCCATGCGAAATGAGGTACGCGATATATATTTTTGCGATGAAGTGAAAAAAAATCACCCAATACTTGCAATAAATTTTAAAGTTGCGGTAGTCTTGTTTGCTAAATTGATCAAACAAAACACTTTACAATTTGTTGTGTGTGGAAAGAGCAGATCGATCGTTGGTGGAGATTTCGATCGACCGCCTCTCCATTAATGGGGACGCAATTGGGTGAATATGATGAAAATTCATTCTACAATCTCACTCTGGCGATCTCATTCATATTAACTCGCCTCTTGTAAATCACGCAAAGGAAACCACATGAGACAAACCATGCCCGAACAACGTGCTAAATCGACAATTTAAAGAAAACTGCCTTCGCGGGAAAATGCAAAAAGTCTTTCCCATTGTTGGTTACAAGAAGTGAATTATATAGTCTGTGATTTATTCTTCTGGGAGAAATTCACAAGAGCAAACTCTCTGAGAACAGACAGAGATTCACTTACCATTTTCCCCTTATGTTCTTCTTCCGCGACAGCAAGAAAAAAAAAGCGCCTGAACATAAAACATGAAGAAAGTCTTCTTCTCGCAACTCAAGAGAATGTATTTGGAAGAAGAAGGAAAAAATCGAATGAAATTTGCGTATAAAACACCTCTTTTATTCTGTTGCCATATGCTTTTTCTGCGCCTCTTTCAACACCTCCATCAATGAACTTCAACCCCCAAGCGACCGATTGTCTGACTAGTAGCAAGCCAAAGTGACAACTTGTACCCCCGAGACACTCGTTTCCGATAACACCGGAAAGTGCTTCCTCCACACATAAGAGGAGCAAAAAAAAGGTAGACGATAGAATAAATATGCACAAAGTTAGATGCCTTCCCGCCATATAAGAGGTGTTTTCAATGCACTGTTATTTGAATGGGAAAATATGTAGAAATAAAACTATAAAAAAATCTAGAAAAAGTTAGTGGACGGAATTTTTAGAGTCCAATAAGGGAAATATCGAAATTACCTAGAATTTTCCAACCATTAAGTCAAAGAAAAAGTGGTTCAATGTGTAAGTTTTATTTAAAAATCAAGAAACAATTTAATGGTTACAGATACTTATTGTTTCTAAAAAAAATATTTGAGATATTGTTTTCCTTAAATTAAAATAAAAAACTTTTTTTTTAGATTTTATATCTAAATAAAGTTCTAGGAGCCTAGGACCGTACTATCCCAAGTTCCAACACAGATTTTGAAAGTAGATGGTCTAACGATTCCAATGATATCACATTATCCCTATTTTTGTTGAAAAACATATCAATTTTTACACTCTTTGACAAAAGTGTACAAAATTTTGAAAAAAATGCATACAATGCGTACATATCCTTGATAGATAGCCTTCCGTGCCGCATTTTTGGAGTTAATTAGAAAGTATGTAATGAATGCAGGATTGACCAGTATTGGATTTGCGATTTAGAACATGTTTTCTCTTTAAAAATGAAGTGTTCTTATAGTTTTGAAAAACTGAAAATCGTGCAATTTACGACAATTCAAGCAATTTTTTAAGAAATTACTCTGTATTATGCTTTCTACATATGGAATCACGTTTTTGGATTATAATCTAAAGAAAAAGAAATATGAGATCGATGAAAAATTTCTCTGTGTGATCGAGAGATAAAATTTGAGGGTGTTCTTATAAGTTTTGCAAAGCACTTTAACTAGGCGAAAAAGTGTCTTCCTCTCATCTGATTTACATTGGTTGGAAAGGGACAAAGAATCGCAATAATGAGCGATTATTGTGTTCTCTGGACGAAATAATCGCTCAGTTTTACAGAGTTATCGAAAGAGAAAAATCGACGCTAGAATCGATGTTAATAACTGGGCGAAAGAGTATCTTCCTCTCATCTGATTTACATTGGTTAGAAAGGGACAAAAAATGAGCGATTATTGCTTCCAGAGAACACAATATTCTCTCATTATTACATATCTGTGTCTCTTTCTAACCAATGTAAATCATATGAGAGGAAGGCACTTTTTCGCCCAGTTATGCGTCCATGCAATAAATTCCTGCGTCGACTATCCTCGTCTGATAACTCAGTAAATTAAATTGAATAATACCTACAAATAAAATTAAAAATAACATAAAGTGTTTTTGAACACAACCGTCCATTTTTTTTTAACAGTGTACCAACAAATCGACAAAGTAGAATCTATTTAGAGTTTTAGAGGGTTTGCTAACCCTCCCAACTATTGATAATTGAAGCCTTTTGGTGAAAATGAATTCTTCCTGCGGGGAGGATTTTTTAACACTCTCTCACAACAGGGTAAAAAAAAATCATTTCGTGCGCAAAAGTGAGCGATATATTCTGATATCGTCCTAATCTCGAGGAGAATGTATGCAAAATCCACCTGAATATCTCATTATTTGCAATTAATGCCTGGGTTTTCGCCGTGTGTCGAAAGTCACAAGGTATATGTTATGGTGGTTGGAAAAATGAGAGCTCAACGACGATGGCAGGTTTAGTGATTCTTGGCGAGATGGTTATTTGGGATTATAAATCGCTCGAATGGAGAAAATGACGATGATGAATTTATTAGTCACGACCTGACCCCCACAAGACAACACAAGCCACATGCTTCTTTTCAACTCTCTCGCCACTTGGGATTTGTGCTTGTGAAATCCTATTCTTATGCACATGGTGGACGGGTGTGAGGTGGGAGAAAATTGTTTTGCGCCATGCAGAATGAATTTCAAATGGGATTTCAATTATCGATTCGTATTTATCATTTTCATTGCTTCACTTCTATGTTCGCCACAATCTCTCAATTCTAATTTACACTCAATTGGGAAGTCGCGGTGGAAATCTCTTCTTCTTCTGCCATGGCATTTTTCGTGAGAGTCACCTGTGGGAAAAATTTATTCATATATTGGAACGGTTTTTTCTTGGGATCATTGCAGGTACGGTGCAGGATATGACCTGGCGGCGAGGCGAAAAAATGCTACAAGAGAGTCCACGGCGACACTGAAAGCGTGGCTCAATGAGCATAAGAAGAACCCTTATCCGACCAAGGGGGAAAAGATAATGCTGGCGATTATCACGAAGATGACACTGACGCAGGTGTCGACGTGGTTCGCCAACGCCCGGCGGAGATTGAAGAAGGAGAACAAGATGACGTGGGAGCCCAAGAACAAGACGGACGACGACGACGACGCAATGGTGTCGGACGACGAGAAGGAGAAGGACGACCTCGATGGCGGCATGGACAAAAGTCGAGATCACAAAGGTACACAGTTTCGAAACAGGTGACAACAGATATCGGTAACAGCTGTTCACCCTCTATTCCCGCATTTTCCGCCAGAAACTGGAAAATTGATGAGGTTTGTGCGCCTCGGAGGCAAATTCGACCTCCCTCCCACCCCCTTAGCCCGAGTCACAAATCTCACCTCCCCCTTTGCTCTCTTCCACAAAATCCCTAACCCTCAGTCAAACTTTTCCCTTCGCACAATGGCGACAAAAGGACCCCAAAGTCTCACTTAATAATAATATCAACTTCATCACTTCGTGAGATGTTCATTTTGCCAAACCCTCACGAAAACTTTTCCACCCCCTATTCGAAGCACTTCCACCCCAAGAATGATGGCAAATTTTCACAAGGAGCACTTGTGCTCAAGATGAGCTAAACAGAAGGTTCTAGTGACTCTTTAGAAGAGGTTATTTAGAGGAAAAATTAAATCAGGATTTAGGATTTGCACTTTTGAAGATTTTTGAATTGCAAATTTCTTGTAACCCAAAACATCAGCTCATGATTAATCCAGAAAACTTCTATAAGTGATCCTAGTAAATTTCCAAAATCAAGAAGAATATTTCTAAAATCTAGTAGGTATTTATTCTAAAATCTACTCAAGAGGCAGAATTGAGCCTTCAAAAACTTCTAAAATCAAGAAGAATTTTTTGAAAATCAAGTATTTTTATTCTAAAATCTACTCATGAGGCTTCTAGTCTAGAATTGATCCTATAAAACTTCTAAAATCAATAAGAATTTTGATAAAATAAAGTGAACTTATTCTTAAATCAACTCAGAAAGCTTCTAGAAGTGATCCTACAAAACCTCTAAAATCTAGAAGAATATTTCTAAAGTCAAGTATATTTATTCTAAAATCTACTCATGAGGCTTCTAGAATTGATCATACAAAGCTTCTAAAATCTAGAAGAATTTTTCTAAAATAAAGAATTTTATACTAAAATCTGCTCATGAGGCTTCTAGAATTGATCCTTCACAAACTTCTAAAATCTATTTTTAAGTCACAGTGAATTGATCGTGACTCAATTGTGGCAACTTTTACTTGTTGGGTAAAAGAATTTTTCTAAAATCAAGTGTATTTATTCTTAAATCTACTCAGAAGGCTTCTGAGGCTTCTAGAAGTGATCCTACAAAACTTCAAAAATCTAAAAGAATATTTCTAAAATCAATCCTAAATGAACTGGGATTGAGGAGATTGATTTAGAAATAATTAGTAGTAATTTCTTGAATCAAGTAGAGTCATTTTTAGAAATTATTAGTTATTATTTCAAAAATTAAGAAAAGAATATTTTAAGATAAAGATTTAGAGTTTTTTAGGGTGAATTTTCTTGATTAAAATCAAAGAGCTAAAGAATAGAATTTTTCTCCGCGTTTTCTTTTTACAATAAGCCCAATAAGCAATATAAAACTAAGTTGAAAAAAGGTTACTATTGTTTTTGAAAAAAAAATCCTCCCTTATAGAGAATCGAACCTGCATCTTCTTATATCAAGATTAAATGCTCTAGCAAAAAACAATACTTTGAACGTTATCGTAGAATTCAGACATAAAGGGTCGCGGGTTCGATTCCCGACAAAATAATCTTTTTTACAACCCCTGTATTTCACTATAATTTTTTTTTAAAGATCTTCAATCGTAATCCATTTAAATCAACTCTGACTGGGCTTCAAGTGTGCTCTAAATTTTAAATAATTTCCTCTAAGCCCTCCTCTGGGCGGTTTTAAGGTTGACAGAGTAAGCAAAAGTTGAATATACTTTTCATGCAAATTATTAAATAACATTCCGTTATAAAAATCTCTCTCTCACCCAAAACTCACAGACACTTGACTTTGGCTTGGGCTTTTAGCCACGCTGGGAGAGATTTGAAAAGTTTCTAAACCACCAAAAAAGTTTCTCATACTTTTTTCTTTTCCATCAGGGGCAAAAAAAAAGAAGTTACATACTCAGAAGAAAGTTGAGGAAGTTAATGAGGGGCGAAAAAAGTGTATATAGGTATTTGGGGCGAATGGGAGAAAACTCACGAGGCAAATAATTGCCACTTTGCCATCACATAAATTGCCTAAATCTGCGTTTGATTAAATAAGCCACCAACTGGATTGATTTATTTCCTTAGACAGGCAATCCCCTCGAATAGTGGGTGGTGACGCGGAAACCAAATACACTTTGTGGATTGTTGAGGGTTGGAATTCTCTGTTATTTTTTGTTTGCATCTTCAACTGATGCTCAAGGGCCAGTTTCTTCCAGACCCGGCCAGACAGAAGATTCCGAGCCATACGGGGGGGGAAGGTTAAGAAAATGGGGATGGTTTGAGGCTTGGGGTTGATTAAGACGGGGAGGAAGAAAAAAAGGAGCAAAATCTTGGGAAGAAAGAGCAAATAAAATTAAGCAGTGAGGAAGAAAAACCACCAACAATGAGGGTTTGATTCCATTATATTCTCCTCTCATGGCATTCTCTGAACCCCCGGCCTTTGCCTCTAATGAATAACAGGACGTTCGTCGATGGGAGTAGATGGACTATTAATGGAAGTGTTTTATCCCTTTTTCCCTTTCTCCGATGGTGTGAGTTGTTTGAAATAAACGACACATATACAATTAATTTTATCCCTTCGCACAAAGTGGAATCCACACCGTGTGCGGGGTTGGAAAGACTCTGCCAAGCAAGGGGATGCGAATCTCAACGTCTTTTTTCCTGCCTGAGTGCATGTAACAAGTGGCAGTTTCACTTTGCCTAATCGGATAATGGAGGATATTATCACGAGGCGCTTTTAGCTACTTTTCCCAATATCAATGACCCCATTTTCTATATATGCGACTATAACTCACAATATATTAGAAGGGTGGGTTCTTGTGAGAAACACTCTGCACATGCATCTCACGCCTTTGGCGATTGAAAGTCACCCTTCGAAGTGCACTTTTTTATCTCAAATTCACTCCCCCTTGCAAAATTAACTGCAATATTTTATTTATGATAATTATCGAGGGTGATTTAGATGGGATTTCCCGGAGAGAAGAGATTTCACCACATCTTTAGCACGAATGAATTTACAATGCGTGAAAATTAAATCAATTTTTTTACTGCATTTTTTAACCGCCAAAAATGCATTTGAATTTGAAAGAATATAATTCAAGGAATTTTTCCAATTTTCCCTGAAACATTTAAAGAGCTTTAACTGATGGTTTCACTTAAATGATCCACATTATCAATCAGTTGAACGAGATTTGGTGAAGTTGGGTAGGAAAAACAAACACATGCTGTGACACCCTTCAGATCGATTTTCCACCATCATAAATACATCAAGTGGAAGCGAGAGCATTTTGGGGGTTGAATATGAATGAGCCACCCTCACTTTGTCCCCTGATGCTGAAGCCATTAAACTCCATCCAGACTCTCTCAATAGCGTTACTCTCCATTGTTAAAATGTCTCTCTTTCTCTCTTGCTCTCACCAGGGTTTCCCTCCTAAAACCCGCAATCCAACCCCTTCACATACACAAAGTTATCCCATGGAAAAGCGCAAGCTTTTCCTCCCCTATGAATTTTCTCATGCGGTGCGCTTGAGAAATTTCAGTCCTCTTTTGGAAAATTTCAAACATTATAATTTAGAGTGAAGCCATTCATTGGATTCATGTTTATTCCGGCGGAAATTCAGCCTTCTGCCTCCCCGCAAATACACCCAAATTCAAACCGTTCGTGGGTGTGAAAGTGAATGAATTGAGCGTGGGTTTGCCGGCTCACTCTTCCGTCCCAGCACTTTGATGCAGTGTTACATAGTTCACGTTTTCCGCTCTATGTGGCGCACTTTACCACCCATCTCGGGGGATGGGGTTGAAGTTGACCAGAGAGAGTCTGGAATCACCATATGTTTTGGGGTGTGTTTTGCACCGTGAAAACCGGAAATAGTCTTAAAAAGCCGGTTAAAGATTTGAATGTCTGTCACTTTGACAGATATGGTGACAGTTCTGTCATTTTTTGACAGATCCCGGTTCAGTTTTGAATTTGAAATATAACCGTTACTTTTATTCCTTTGAGCTTTTTTGAAATCTCGCCTAGAAATGTTTTTGGTGTTCTAAGTCTCCTAAATATTACAGATTCCATCCATCATGTGTCATTTTTTGACAGAGTTCATTTTTGAATTTGAAATTTGACCGTTACATTTTTTATAAACATTTTTTTGAAATCTCGCCGAGAAATATGTTTTTGGTGTTATAATAAGTCTTCTCACGATTACAGATTCCATCCATCATGTGAAGTCTGAGCAGCACGTGAAGGACGAGGAGGAGGACGATCTGACGGACGATGACCGCAAAACTGAGTCTGCCGCCATGCTTGCGGCTGGCGGTGGTGGCGGTGGACTCCACCACCACCATCTGCATCATCACACCCATCCCCACCACCCGCATCACCCCTACCACCCCCACCACCCGCACGTGATGCTGGGCGGCGGGTATGGCGTGAAGCAGGAGGAACAGCAATTGACGGCGCCAAAAAACCAAACAAGCAGCGACTGTGGCGTGCCGATTCCGGCCACCAAGCCCAAAATCTGGAGTCTAGCCGACACAGCCGCATGCAAGACGCCTCCCCCACTCCCCCACACGGCTCCATGGATGGCGGCGCCAGGCTATCAGCACCAGACGAGTGCACCTGGCAGCGCCACCGCCATGATGATGGGCACCGGCGGAGCGCCGCCGCATGGCATGGTGCCGAGCGGCCAGCCGCCACCACCTACCCACCAGCAACAGATGATGCCTGGCACCGGCCCCATGACGCCGACCTCCTTCACCGCCAACTATGGCCGGTACGGGGGGTTTCTCAGTGGGCCCCCGCCCCCCTCGGCCCACCACTATCCCAACCCCTGCACCACGCCGAGCAACCACCTGGCCACGGGGGACCCCAGTACGCCCCTGGGCCCCACCCAGATGTCCAGCAACAGCAGCCAGGGCAGCACGAATACGCCGCCGGCGATGGGGTTTCCAGAGGTGCAGACCGATACGCCGCCCCAGACGCCGCCGAGTATGAAGCTGCCCAGCGTGGCAGGGAACCTCCTCACCCATTCGGCCACCCCTACGACCGGTACCTGTTACAGTAACGGCGTCAACGGACAGGCCGTCATGGCTAATGCGCCGTACAGTGGCGCCTCATCGCCGGCGGATCAGAATGGCTTCATGGGCAACTTTGCACGCATGCAGGGCAGCCCCGTGAACAACAACACCCTCCACAAGGACTTTGCCCAGCAGATGATGAGTGCCGACATGGCGGCCTTTAAGCCCTTCTACAAGAGGTTTGTTCGTGAAGTTTAGCTTATTGGGGAAAATACTCATGTTTTGCATCTCTTGCAGTCCCCACCAAGTCGGGAATGGTTTCGTGTCGCCGGTGTGAGACGACATCAACGACAGCCACCCTCAGTGAGTGTCCCTAGGACTTGTTAGACTAATCTTAGCCCTGAAAATTTGAAAAATAAAATGAAAAGCCCGCCAAATTTTGAAAAATATTGATTCCTGGGGATTTTTAGCCGTTAAATTTGAAAATCTCAAGATTTAATCCTCTGATGACCTTGGAATTTCTATTCAAATTAAGCGCACCATCCTTTCAGATAAGATTCCAAAGATGTGACACCATGACAAGATCGTGAGAAGTCGAATGAGATCTAATACTGGTTTTATTCCGATTCCTCTTTTGTTTCTCTCATCTCTCATTTCATAAATAATTCGAGAATCGGGCAAATTCTTCTAACTAATTTATTAAGCATTTTGGGATGAACAACCTCATTTAAAGTGAACCGAAAGTTGGACAGCTTGAAAAATCTTTTCGGAATAAAAGAGCCAGTTTTAGGGGTGACCCACCCTTCGGATAAAATTGTGCGGGATGTACTTAATAGGGATGGCATTATCTGGGTAGACAAAGAGATGGGCACACATGGAAGTTTAATAATAAAAAAAAAGGGTGAAAATGGGAAGATTTCAATTGAAGGGATGATTTTCCACTCAATTTGCCAACGATACTGGCTGAAGGGTGGATCCGGAATCCATCAATTTGATTGACCAAGTGAATTTTTAAATCCTCACTCCCTCAAAATTGCCCTCCCAGGCTCCTTTTCGGGGTTGTCGTCTTTTGTTGGTGTAAATAATTAAAATCGTGGCGCTGATGCAATCAATTGAGCAGAAAAGAGGATTCAATTGAAGTGTTGGTTTCCAAAAAAATAAAAAAAAAATTATTCACGCTTTTATTGGCACACGGGATGTCTTTTTTTTCCTCCCATCATCCATAATTTATCTTCTGGAGATGGTGTGTGCCTTCGTGGAGGCGCACAAAAAGAGGCATCCAAAATGAAGACAAGGTGGAGAGAATTGGAGAAAAAGAAGGCACATGGGACGGATGAAAAGCGTCAAGAATTGATTTTATGGGGATATATAATAATTATTGATTTAATTGATGAGATGACAGTGTTGAGTGCTATTAAATATCATATAGAGAAATATACGATGTATAAATGAGGAGGAGCGGGTAAAAAAGTAAAGAAAAAACCATCCAAAGAAATGAAATCAGAGGAGGAGTTAATAAATGATGACGGAAAAAAATACGTCAGACAAGGTGAAACGGAGAGGAAAAAGACAAACAGAAAATTAGGAGCGTCGTACCTTTTATTGAAATCTCTGCTACATTTACCTTTTGAAGTTCACGCGCGGGTATTTTTTTACCCCTTCATGGTTTGGTTTTTCCTTTCGAGATTTTAGGGGCTACTCAAAAAGAGAACAAGTAATATTGACTCAAGGGTTTATCACACGAAGGTAATCGATGCATTAATTAAGAGGGTGTCTGTGAACAGAAGAAACAAAGATTGACCTTTGACACCCTTTGGATGAACTTAATCTGTTACTTCACGTTGTATCAAAATAAAATGTACCTACATGGATCAGATCATTCCCAAACCAACAAATCTCCACCGAATGCGACTCCGAAAGTCCTAAAATACACATCTCCAAAATGTTTTTCGTTTGTCTGTTTATCTGTCTTTTATGTGAAAGTTTATGTTCAAATAGGACTCAAACCAAGAAGGGGGAGACATTATGGTCAAAAAGACGTACACCACTCCCAGAAATTCCATATTTTGTAGAAAAGCTCCTCAAAGCTCCAATTCAAAAGCTTTGAACAGCTTTCATTCTATCTATTTTATATTCCATATTAAAATCTCCTAAAACTTTATAAGAAAGCTTTCTAAAGAAAGCTGTTCGGGAAAGTTTTCTAAAGCTGTAAAGAAAACTTTATAAAAAGCTGTTTTTGAGAACTTTCTGAAGTTTGTTAAAAAAAGCTTTCTAAAGCTGTTAAAGTAAGCTTTATAAAAACCTTTCTAAAGCTGTGTTTGAAAACTTTCAAACTTCTTTAAGAAAGATTTCTAAGACTTTTTAAGAAAGCTTTCTAAAACTTTTTAACAAAGCTCTCGAAAGCTGTTTAAGAAAGCTTTTTGAGAAAGGTTTCTAAAGTTCCTTAAGAAAGCTTTTTAAGAAAGCTGTAACAAAATCTGCAAAAGCTCTTCAAAATTTTCAAAAGTTTAGCGAAAATTTCAAAACAATTTCTGCAGATCTTTACAACAATTTTGGATATTTTGTTTACAAACTCTATTAAAAGGAAACCTTTCAAACCAAGTTTCAAACACCTAGTCGCTATATGATTAGCCCCTTATTTTGGAAGGTGGACACCTCAACTCCACCTGTGTTTCTTCTTTAGTGTCACCAATGAAAAATTAAGTGAAATTAAGAGGGAGACATATTTTTTGTGGTCACTCGCGAGAAACAAAAAAGACTTCCCAAAAGACATTATTTGAAAATAATAAACAGGTTCTGTCGCAAAGAGTGGTTCCCAATTGTGGAGAGGGCGAGTAAAAAAAAAGCAAGAATTCTTATAGACCGTCTCTGTTGGATTTATTGGTGAGCCGCACCTTGTCATTGCGAGGATGGTCGTTTTGGGCGCTCTTTGCGGCGCGGGATGAATGGGAAAGAAAAGTATTGGAGCTGGATGGATGTGAATGGGTCGTCCCTGTGAGACACCCGCGATGGGATTTCATTGAGACGAGGCCCCCAAAAGATAAAAATCTCCACTCGTCCATCAATGTCTGTGCCTGGGTGCTCAAAATGCCGCACTTGGAGGTGCCGATAGCGAAATTGTGTTTTACACCACAAAATACAACGTCTGGGTTATTCAATAAAATTCACTCGCTCAATCTCACACCCAGAGAGATGGGTCACCATCAATTTTCTATACACCACTTCTGGTGCTACAGAAATTCTTGAAACACCCTGGCGTTTCCCCTCCCGCCACAGAGAATTTAATTCATAAAAACTTTCGCAAAAAAAAGCAAAAAAAAAATACTGCGGAGCTTTAAAATATTACCGCGTGGGCGAATCTACTTAATTATTTCTTTTACGCTAAATCCTCGTGATGTTTGTCTTATTCACATGAGACTTGTTTCTTATTCTTCTTTCAGATTGGACTTTTCGGTGGACATAGACTCCGCGTGGAGAAATACTGAATGAATGGGGCGAAACCACTCAAAGCAAAATGTATACGAAAGTTGATGATTTTTATATGTTCTTTTCCCAAAATGCTGGCAAACAGGATGGACAACGAAGGAGGAAACTGAGATCATGTTGGAAAGAAAAGGGCAAAGTGCAAGCACAAAATCTCAATAGAAAGGCGACTTTGTATAATTTTTGTTCATTTTACTCATAAAATAATGACGAATGGAAAAAAATCTCAAAATAGCTCAAACACAAAATAGATAATGCAGAAAAAAACTCACAGAAATTCTACGATAGATAAACAATAGTGGAAAATAATTAGATAATTAATTACTTTGAAATTTTCAACGTCTTGTACTTTTCACCGAAGGCTTTTCTCCCAGATTTTCCTCGAAATTTTACAATTTTTTTTAATAAAAAATAAAAAATTGTGACTTTTCGACGTGAAATCACGCATTAAGAAGAGAATAGAGAATGAAATAAAATTGGCACTTAAATTTGTGCAATATATCTGTAACAATTGTAATTTAATTGTTTTTTTTATCAGAAAAAAAGAGAAAAAATACACTCTAAAAGAAAATCAAGCATCATTTAAAAAAAAAAGCATAAAATATTCGCAAAGAATGAACGTAAGTGTAAAGTTAATTTTTAAACATAAAATGAGAAAAAAAGAAATTCACAAATTGTATGTTTAAGCATTTGTAATCTGTGATAAAATGACTACTACTAAATGATAATACTAATTAAAATATTTTAAAAATAAAATGAGAATAATTTAAATGAGAGATTTCCTGCGGGGCGAATAGAAAATTCGACACTTTTTGGGAGCTTTCTCGTCGATAAACAATTAAAAGAAAAAAAAATGGAAAAAGAGATAGAAGAATTTTTGAGAGTTAATAAGGCATTTTGAGATGAGAGAAAATCACAAACACTTGATTGAACAGAGTTGATGGTGAAGAAAAATTATATTATAGATTTTCACTGGAAGCAAACTTAAAGTTCTGTAAGTTTTAAACAAATGAGATGATTAATTCAACATTTTGAATGTATAACTTTGTAAATACGATGAATGTTTTAATGAAGTAAGTGTGAAATGAACACTCGTATCAATTTTACTTAAATATTTACTTACTTATCATTCAAGTGAAATCCTCCTCAGTCTTCACCTCAACAATGGAAATGTAGATTAAAAAAACTCACTAAAAAAAAACATTTTTTTAAATAAAAAAATGACATTGTTTAATTTCGGGATAAAAAAAAATTGTGCAATGCATTTCTCTGAGTGTAGACTGAGGAGATTCATCAAGAAACAATTTACATTAATTAAGGAGTAATTCGTATAAAGTATATAAAAGAAAAAAATCAAATCTATGTATAAAATTCACAATCATGAAAAATAGACGGATTATTAGATTTAATTATGCCTTTCACGATGCCTTTTCCTTCTGCGAGTCAGTTCAACGGACATTTTTCAAAAGGATCCCAAGCGATGCGATAATATGGAAGACGATATGGTCAAATGCGTGCGTCTCCTGTGCAAACAGAATAATAATTTAGACATTCCTCATGAATAAATTAATTGGATTTGAGGAATTTTCCTCCCCTGCGGGGCTCATTGAGACATAAAGTTGGGGGACGACACTCGCCCCGCGGGTTTCTCATTGCCCCAAACTGTGCCGACCGACCGCAATTCATCACAAATATGACCACATTTATCATCTCTCCGGCCGTGCCTCTCGCTCATGGGGATCGAAATTTATTTATGCCATTAAGGTTTTTGTCTTTTAGAGATTTTTATTGATTCCCCCCGTGAGTCCCCAGCATCGCCCCAAGTGCATCGCGCAAAGGATTTGCACATCGCAATTGATGATTCAGAAAGTTTTGATCAACTCTGGAGTGTGGGTGTTTTATTTTTTTTTTTCACTTTGATTTTCCCTTGGAAAATGGGCGGGAGAGAGAAATTTGTTTGTGAAAAAAGATACCTACCCAAAATAAAAACATGAATTATTGTGTCTCACAGGACAATTCGATGGAATCGTTGGGTTGCGCCGCAGAACGCGAGTGTCGTCGGAAATGGACTCATAAATTCACCTTTGACAGTTTTTCTAGTCGCGCGTTTCGATTTTTTATCATCCACGTGCTTATGGCGAAGCAGGAGAGACATTAGGAGGGAACGACAAGAAAACAACAGAGAATTAGGGAAGAGAAAAATATGGATTTTATAAGGGCTAATGAAAATTTCATAAAATGAAAAGTCAAGTGTTTAACGGTTGAGTTTTAACAGTTGTAATGTAAATTTGAATTTTGAAATTAAATATTTTTTAATAGGTACTTTTATTTCTGAGGCAATTTCCTATGATATTTTAGAAATTTTGCAAAGTTCTGAAGTATACATAAAATTCAGAGATTTAGAACTTTAAAAATTCAAAGCTTTCGAAAATTATTAAAATTATTGTAAAGTTTTCAAAAAAAAATAACTTATATTAAAGAGAATGTCTTACAGTATTATAAAGCTGTCTAAGACTTTTTAAGAAAGCTTTCTAAGGCTTTATAAGAGAGCTTTCTAAAGCTTTTTATACATAGCTTTCAAAAGCTGTTTAATAAAGCCTTCGAAAGATGTTTCAGAAACTTTTTAAAGGTGTTGGTGGAAACTTTCTAAGGCTTTTTAAGAAAGCTTCCTAAAACTTTGAACTGTGCTTTCTAAAGCTGTTTAAGAATTCTTTCTAAATCTGATTAAAAAAGCCTTCTAAATCTTTCAAGAAAGCTTTCTAAAGGCGCTGTCAGACGATAACAGTTCAGTCGTCAATTTCTTACGGTTGAAAGCTATTTAATGATATTTTCCAGTGGAAAATCATCAAATTTCCACTCAAATCCTGTCTGTTCCGCATTATTAAAGAATCTGTAAAAGGAATTTTCTGGAAAAACTCAATATTAGTGCGGAAAATGCCGTTCAACCAAATCAGGCGATTAATCACTTATTTTAAGTACTTAAACTTCTGTTGAACGGCATTTTCTGCACTAATATTGAGTTTTTCCGGAAAATTCCTTCTGCAGATTCTTCAATGATGAAAAACAGACAGGATATGAGTGGAAATTTAATGATTTTCCACTGGAAAATGCAATTAAATAGCTTTTCAACAGTAAGAAATTGATGACTAAACTGTTGTCGTCTGACAGCACCATAAAGCTGTTTAGTAAAGCTTTCTAAAACTTTTTAAGAAAGCTTTCAAATGCTTTTTAATAAAGTCTTCTAAATCTGTTTAAGAAAGCTTTCTAAAGCTGTTCAATATAGCCTTCTAAAACTTTTTAAGAAAACTTTCAAAAGCTTTCAAAAGATTTTAAATAAAGTCTTCTAAAACTTTTTAAGAAAGCTTTTTAAAGCTGTTTATGAAAACCAACTAAAACTGATTAGGAAAGCTCTCAAAAACTTTTTCAAAAGCTTTTTAAAGCTATTTAACAAGACTTTTTATTTCTTTTTAAGAAAGCTTTCTAAAGCTGTTTATCTTGAAAATTTTGCAAAGTTATACATAAAATTCTAAGTTTTCGAACTTTAAAACTTCAAAGCCTTTGAAAAAATATTGTAGAGCTTTCAAAAAAACTAACTTATTATTAATGAGAATGTCTGAAAAAATTAAAAAGCTTTTGTATGAATTATTAAGTTTTTTACCATTTGTTTTTAAGAGGACTATCGCACCAGTCTTTTACAAATTTAAAGATATGTTTAATTGAAATTTTTGAGAGCTTTTATAGATTTTCTCTAAGCTGTCTTAAAAAGTAATGGAGCTTATTTTATGGAATGATAGCTCCTAAATCTCTTTTTAGATAGGAATATTCATCAAGTATTTATTTGGTTTGATTTTTTGAGAGACTTTGCAGATTTTTCATAGATTTTATAGACCAAAAATGATTAGATAAAAGCTCTTCAAAGCTTTTGAAGTCTTGGAGAGCTTTCATGCAAAATTTGGAAGTGATTTACGCCTTCTTGACTCTAATGATCTCCCCCTGATCATAAACATTTTTTAAGGCTGTGACTTTGTGGTCAGTTGAAAGTGTAATTGGTATAACAAACTTTATGTATACTTTCAAATTAACTGACTCTTTAAAATTTCGAAATTTTCAAACTTTTCCTGAAATTTAATTCCTTCTCCTTCCAAAAACCATCACAAATATGGGTGAAAAAGTGTGGCTGAGACAAGAAAATGAAACGGAAAAATTCTTTCAACAACACAATCGGAATAACTTAAATGAAATTCAATCGACTTACAAATTTGACTCGTTTGGCATCTCTCTGGTAATTATGTTGTTTATGCTGAAATCCACAAATAGAGAGAGGGAGGTGAAAATAAATTATGTTGTATGACAGAATGACAGGATAGGAGGAAATCTTCAAGTCTGGGTATTTCATGAAAAACGAAAAGAGTTGTTAAACTGGCGTGGAATCTTCAAGACATACAAGGGCGAGCACTTCATTTCAATATGAAGAGCAAATTACAATATTTCATCGATAAATCTCTCCTGCCGCGAGAGAAATTTATAATACAGGTGGATTATGAATTAGTTGCTGATGATTTATTAATAGATCTTCCCCATTTGAATTTCAAGATGCGTTTTGGCCACTTTCTTCATGGTCATCAAGATGAATGTCTTTTGCCTAATGTCACAGGGCTAATTTGTGGTCATCCTGGGAGTCTCTTCTCCAACAAATAAATTCAACGTGAGACAATTTTAATGGGAATTTCTTATTTAGTGCGTGTCTATTTGGACACACTCTGGGTCGGGTTGACCGGCTTTTCTAGGGCGCATATATAGGGAATTCCTCTTCCTGTGGGAAAAGGTTCGATTCACATTCTTGGTGGAGCATTGTGTGCAAAGCAGATGATTGTGGGGATGCAAAAAAAAGGAGTTTCCCCGCCAATTTATTTAAAATTCAACTCGTTTTGCACCGGCAATGACCAAATGCTGTGTGAATTGTTTAGGGAAGAGAGAGTGTCTCTGCATGCCTTAAGAATTTCGTCTCCTCCAATTCTTCCCATCTGTTCCTCGTGAGACCACAAGCAGAGTTAAAAATTTATAGAAAGAAGCCCAATTCACGTTCTCTGTGGAATCTCTCTCTCTCTCTCCGTATAGATATTTCCAAGGAAGGCCACAAAGAATGGCCAAATTTGCACCTTTTTCTCCTCTGAATCCATAAAACGAAAAAAAAATCAAGTCACTAGCGGATAATGCGCCCAGTCCGGAGAGTCATTCTTCTTGACAGTCACCAGGGAGAAGGGATTTTGCCCTCCCGGCGAAGACTCAAATCCACCCTCTTTTCGACACAATGAACTCCATCATTTATTACACAATAAATACACACATGCATTCTAATCCACAGAAATATGACATAATTCGCCAAGATATATGACTCTGATGAGGTCAATAGTCTTAGCGCCAGTGTTTTGGGAGTTGATGCGAAAATCCATCGCCCACCCATCATTGGGTTTGAGCGAAATATTAATTCTTCGCCCTTCGCTGAGCGAAGAATCAATTGAAACACACTCTGTCTGTGTTAATCCCATTGTCAAACAGGCGAAGAGTGGAATTTTTCCTTTGTGCATGAGAGTGGAAAAAAAGTGCGAGAAAGCAAGATCATCCGATTAGAGTGGAAATTAATTGACGCGGACGAAGCATATGCTGCACCCTCACACCCATTGAGGATAATGATTGTGAACTTAATGAAATTTTCCAACTCATATACAGGACTTTTTTCATGTTATATTATTGAAAAATTTAAATTTATACGTTTGAAGAAAGAATGAGTTGAAGAAAGAGAAATCGATAAAATGCAGAAGATTCTTAAACACGTTATATCTGTTTTATGAACAACCCTTCCACTTTTCCATAAGTCCTGAGGGATGCTGCAAGAGTTACTTGGCGCACTCCCTGCCTAAAGGGCACAATTTTAATATTCAGCCCCTGGAGTGTATGGAATTTTGAGACTCATCCATCAAGCATGGAATGAATCTCTATTTTACGCCGAATGCGCATTTGCATCAATCATTGTGTAATTCCAGGAGATTCACTTTCATACGTGGTGTCAAGAGAAAAAAAGGAAGAAATATCAAATGAGAAAAAAAAACAACTAAAAGACTCATCCTGCACTGAGGAAAATCCATCGGGAATTATCCTGAAAGTTTTATGAATAGAAACAATTTTAAGTTGAAAAATCAAGGGGGAGCTATTATGATTAAAAAGGTGTACACATGAAAGCTTCCCAAAAGCTCTAGTGCATCAGAAGTGACCGTTAAACACTTCATTTTTTCCTGGGAAATACTAAAGAAATTCTGTGAGAAATACCAAAAATTTCACCCAAGAAAATATCTAACAAAAGCTCATAGTTTACACAGAGTAAAATATTATATAATAAAAAAGCTTTTCAAAATTTAAAAATGTCTTAAAAGAAGTAGACAAAATATTTTGGAAATTACTCCAGAAACTTCACGAAATTTTTAAGGACTCTTCAAAAACATCTTCAAGAATAAGAAATGAATTTCTGAAACATTGTAAAGCTTTTGATTTTTTAAAAGCTCTAGAAAATCCGAAAGCTTCGAGAAAAGTTCGGGAATTTCTTTATAAGTTATGCAATGTTTTCCTAATCTCAGCAATTTCTCAAGAAGCTGGACGGAGTTTTTACAAAACTAAAGCTTGTTTCAAAAAGCTCAGAATAAATTGCAAAAGCTCACAACTGACAGAAAAGCTGGTAAAAATTTAAAAGCTCCTACACAAACAAAATTATTAGAAACTTTAAAATCTTTGCAAAACTCTTATTATTGGATGTTTTAAAAAATATTACATTTATTTATTATACATATATATCTTATTAAAACTTTCAAAAAAGCTCCCTCCCTGACGATATAATCTCTCCCTTGTGAAATCTAGTAATTAATAAAAAAAAACGTAGAATTATAATATAAAAAAGATTAATTTTAAAGATTTTAAATCAAAAAAAGATGATTTTAAACTTAAAGTTTAAATTCAAATTTAAGTTAAATTCAAATCTATATGTATTTATGAAGGGATGAATTTTAGTTCTTTTCTGATTGTTGAAAAACGATTAATTTTAATTCTATATTTTATATTTGAGCCATAAAGAACTCATGGTGTTGTCACACAATAATAGTTTTGTGATTGATTCTTATACCAGCTGAATGTTCATTAAATCTATTTTCCAGAGGAAAATCATAAAATTTCCTCCTATATTACAATCCTTTTAATATTTTAATATTCCTGAACAATATTTAAAAAAGAACTTTCTGGAAAACTCAATAAAAGAACAGCAGGATCTTTTGAGCACTCAAAAGGTTATTTTTTGAGTTTTCCCGGAAAATTTTTAATTAATATTCATAAAAAATGTATAAAAAACTAATTTTATGTGCGTCAACTGTGCGTATATAAATCAACCTTAACTCCAAGATTTTTCTCAGTGTTCCATCGAAGGCAATTATCGCATCCAAGAAGACGTTAAATTTAAAGTGATCCGTCATAAATTTCATGCATCTGATCAATTTGGAATTAGCATTGGCATTAATGACTTTATGATTGTCCTTCCGCGTCAGATCCACTCCTTTTGTCGGCGCAAGCAAATATTTTCGCCATGACTGCAAGTGGATGATAATTTGTCAGGCACAGAAGTCAACATTCATTTATCGCCCCAAAGGGAAATCCTGTGTGATGTCAATCGCATTTTTGTCAGTGACGCACCCCTTCTGGGAATCGCGGTGACAGACGCCCCTTTTTTCCGTGCGTCCTCTCGGGCCAAGAAAGGAGGCCCAATATGATTAATTTTTCATGAATCTCATTCTTCCCTCGGGTATTTGCATACAAGTCAATAAGGATTTCCTCCTCTTGTTGGTGTCATCAATCAATTTGCTAACTCTTTGCAGTTATATTAAAATTTTTCCATGACACAATTTGGGGGGAAGGATTAATTGATCTTCTTCGTTGAGGATCAAATTTTTAAGCAAAATGATTGGAAACATTGGAAACCAGATAGGCTTTAGATATGCCGCGCTCATCTTTTCTTATGCGTAAATTGAATATCCAACGGATATCTCAAATGATGTTCTGCAAATCGCCAACAATGTTCTGAGCTTGAACT
Source organism: Phlebotomus perniciosus (assembly GCA_918844115.2). Classification (NCBI taxonomy): domain Eukaryota; kingdom Metazoa; phylum Arthropoda; class Insecta; order Diptera; family Psychodidae; genus Phlebotomus; species Phlebotomus perniciosus. The sequence goes on along the minus strand of CAKKOB020000315.1, from coordinate 1,385 downwards.
TTTGGGGCATCGAGACAACATCTACGAGCAATGGGTAACATATGGAGAGAATGTTTTTACCTGTGCCACCCTCTTGGCATCATAAACAATATTCACGCGATTATCGCGAAACGCCAAATGACACGCCGATCAATTTCGAGGAAAAAGGAGTTTGGAAAGAAGAGATCATAAATTTGTAACCACCATTATTTACTTTATTGCTCCGTTTCCTTCCCTTATAACAATTTTTTTTTATTAACATCTTTACACACTGCGCGTTTCATATTGTTTTCTCGTGCAGCTCCTTTCACCTCGGTCTTTTTTCACCTCTCTCTCTTGCCCGATTTGTTTATTATGTGTTCGAGTCTGTCGATCGATATGTTCACATTTGAATTACAATATTTATAAATTTTCATGTTGATATAATAATAATATTATATGACACCAATAAATTTATACACACATCTAACATTGTGTTGTGAGCAAACATGGCGAGAATAATGTGAGTTTAGGGGGGCACAAAAAAAGGCCACCGTGGTGCTGTTTTTGTCACGCATGCAAACATTTTTTTGCGGATTTACGAGCACCAAGAAGATGTGCCGGTGGAAAGCCTCCCATCTGGCCCTCAGGTTGGAGAGACACAATCCAAAAGCCCCATATAAGAAAAGGAAGACGCATTGAGGAACAAACTCCTCGACAATATGTCGTGACACGAGAGCATAAATTCTCTTATTGGTGGATCATGAGCTACGGGTGGTTCGATTTGGCGCTTCGGACTCCAACCGATTTATCCCCCCAAATAAAAGCTGCATGGTGAATTGGTCGTGTGAATTGATTCATTATAAAATTACTTCACCCATTTATCATGGGTGTCCATTAAAAATTAACGAAACACAATATTTGAATTGCAAAAATTGCCAACATGCCGAGTGGAAATCAATGGGCAGAATAATGGATGTTCCTCTGATGGAGCATCACGTGTTTGTCCATTTCCTGGTCCCTCTTGCAGAAATTTTCAGTGGAAAAATGAGAAATTGAGAAGAATTAAATAGAGCGCGAGTTCCTCCTGAATAGAAATAACACACATCTTTAAGAATTCATAACAGAAGCTTTGAAAAGTTTTCAGAGTTTTAGCAAAAATTTAATGTCAAATTTACGAAATTTCGAAACTTTTTAAAAGCCTTTTGAATTTAGTTGAACTAAATTAGAACAACGCATAGCCTCAAAAGAAATCAAACCTTAAAAGAAAAAGCTTCTAAAATTCCCAAGGGGGAGATATTATGGTCAAAAAGACGTACACCACTTCCAACACTTCCACTTTTTGTAAGAAAAGCTCTCCAAAGCTATAATTCGAAAGCTTTCATAAGCTTTCATCCTAACAGTTTTGATTTTCTATTAGATTTCTA
>CAKKOB020000314.1:43400-61143 GCA_918844115.2 Phlebotomus perniciosus | reverse complement strand
AGGGGAGGTGGGGGAAGTTTTCATATAGCCTATGTCCCAACCTGGGATGCCAACTATACCTATGCCAAATATCATCCGGATCGGTTCAGCCGTTTGGCCGTGATGCGGTAACACACTGACAGACAGACAGACAGACACACAGACAGACACACACACAAACATTTTGGAGATGGGTATTTTCGGACTCCTGGAGTCACGTCCGGTCGAGATTTAATGGTTTGGGGGTGATCAGGCCAATTCAGATATGCACACTTGGCTTTAAGTATTAGGATTTTCACTTTAAGCTTAAATTTTAGATGAAAATAAGTAATTTCCAAGCTTTTAAGAAAGAGTTCAGGAGCTTTGTGAAGTTTATTTCAAGCTTCAGCAAAAGCTCTTCAATTTTACAAGCATTTAAAAAATTTTGAACAGCTTTTGAATCACTTGGTGAGCTTAGAAAGCTCGTCACACTCTACAATTTTGAAAGCTTTTTGATATAGCATTGACGGTTTGAGCTTTTATTAGAACAGAAAAAAGAATTTACCAATATATTTTTCATACAATTTTTGTTATTTAAACAGAAATGCAATTACAGTATAATTAGTTTGATAAAGTTTGCATCAAAAAGAAAGTAAAAGGTTTAAATTTAAATCAAATTTCATTCGCAAACAGCATATGGTCCTAGCCGCCGCGCATCGAGAAATGATAGTATTGTTGTTATCATTCGCAAACAATTGTCGGTGTCCAAAAATAATATATTGTTCGTATTGTTCAATAAATTGAATTTTTCTCTGTCATTCGATGAGAAGGGAGGGCTTTAGGGTGAAAGGGATTATCATTAATGAGATTGTCTTTCTTTCATCACTGGATTCAAAGAGCCCACAGGCTTTTTTCACTACGAGGTAATTTTATTAAATTGAATTTAATCCAAATTAATAAGAGCAAATATTATTTGTCAATTTCCAAATTTACAAGCCATAAGTTTAGGTTTAGAGAAAAAATATTAATTATGAACTAAATATGTATTATAGATAACCTGGTTCTTCGCGCGAGTCTATTAAATAGATTGGTTTTAAAATATTAGGGGAAAGTGGGGCAGTATTATTTTATGAATTTTTCTCAAATATTTTCCCATCAAATTTTCCCATGCACTAACATGTAAAGGGCATTGTCCTATAAAAGTTACCCTATAGAAGTGCCTATATAGAGGTCACCATAATATGACCAACCGCGCTAATAATTCATTTTGCTGATAAAAAGTCTAAAATAGGAGAATTTTGTATGAAAGGTATCAAAAGAGGGCAGTAGGCACAATACATTATAATGTAAATTAACAGGGTACAATAGTCTAATCACTCCATCATACATTGTGCGTCAATAGAGCTCTATATTAGTTGTGAAAAAATCGAAAATGTCCGAAAAATTGATAAATTTGTATGGGAGGTACTGATAGGGGATGATGGGGTGATTTACATATACAGTGGTGTTTGAAATAATGGATTCACCTCTGGAACACCAACTTTTTTATTTTTGTTAAAAAAATTTTCAAATTCATTGAAATAATTTTGATGTAAAAATGTTCAAAATAATTACCTTACGTCGAAATATACAATTTTAAAAACTCAAACCACCATGGACATATCTTTGAAGCATCTCCCGTCAATTTTTCACAACGCCAAGTACAAAATAAATCCCTTTCAAAATAGATAATCATAGAAATAGAATTATCAATTTTATTTTATGTCCTTTCCCACTCAGTAAGACACATTTACTCGCTTACGAGGAGTCGTAAAATGGATTGTGAATTGAAATGAAAAGTGAATAATCTCTCATGTAATTCTCGTGGACAATCTTGTGCGCCAACACAATCACTTTTGGTGTTCCTTTTGTCTCTAGTTCTGTTATCGGTTCGAGACGAGTGGCGTAATTTATGGGAATCATTTTGGAAATCTTCATGAGTGACTCTCGATTTTCCAAAACAATCCCCAACTCAGCTAGAGAGGATTCTTTATGGGGTGAATTGTGGCTCCGATGCAGCATCAACAAGTTCTGTCGCCTTATTCCAAATATCTAATGGGGTGGAAGTGTAAAATCAAATAAGAACATGCGGAGGAAATTCACAGATAAAGAGGACAAGAAGAGAGAGTTTTCTCTTTCTCCAATTCCTTCATGCATAAACTTTTGCGTGTGTGAAATTGTGAAAATTTATGTTATATAGGGAGGGCAACGAATGCAAAAAATTCTCCCCCTCCTATGTATGTATGTGGCAAAGATAGTCATGAAGGGGAGGATGCAAATTGAAAAATTTTACATCGAAACCCCCTAGAAATGAAGTGTTTGGGCTTCATAAAAATCTTTATCGTATCTTCCGTAGAATGTCTCATTGTTTACGTTTCCTACTCCCATCATCTACTTGTTTGTGGCTCACCATTTGCACAACGATGTCGTATTCTTTTAATATTCTCGAGGGTTATGGGCCGAAAGGATGAGAAAAGATTGAGAAACTGCCTCAAAGATTGTGCATTTTTCTGAGAAAGAAAAAACTTTCTCAGTCTTAACCCTTAAAGAACCAAATAAGAGTCGTGTGAGAAATAGAGAAAATATTTCAATATATCCGAACTTTTTTCATTTTTTTACAGTTTTAAATAAATTTCTCTTTAATCATAAATTCTTAATGAAGATTAGTAATTTTTTAGGATTTCAAGCAAGAGATCAAAGTTTACACTATATATAGAGAGATTTTTCTAAAAAATTTAAGCTTTGAAAAATATAAGCTAGATTAGCTGAAAGCTTTTTAAAATTAATGTAAAGCTCTACGAAATTTACGAGTATTTGAAAAAAAATAAATCTGGAAAATTAGTGAAGCTTTCGGATAACTTTTAGAACTTGAGGTTCTCGCTAAGCTTTTGCACATTTTCTTGAAGCTTTTATAGAAAGCTTTAGAAACCTTTAGAAATTTTTCATACATAGTTTTTTACAAAGTTTTAGAAACCTTTCTTGGAAAGCTATCTAGTTTTCTTTGAAAAGCTTTCTTAGCAAGTTTTATAGAAAGATTTCTTTGGAAAGATTTCTTAGAAAGCTTTCTTAGAAATCTTACTTAGAAAGCTCTAGCTTTCTTAGAAAGGAGTTCTTTAAAAGTTTTTTAGAAAGTGTTCTTAGACATCTTATTTAGAAGTTTCTCTTAGACAGCTTTCTTAAAAAAAATTTCTTGAAAAGCTTTTTTAGAGAGCTTTCTTTAAGCTTTAAGTATAAAGCTTTAAAATCTTTAAAGCTTTAGAAAGCTTTAAAAAATACAGGATTGATAGAATGAAAGCTCTTCAAAACTTTCGAATTGTAGCTTTGGGATCTTTTTAAGAAAATGTGGGGAAGTGATGTACGTCTTTCTGACCTCAATTAAACCCTTTGTATGTAAAACGCTGTATGTTTTCCATGGAAACTGCAGGTTTTACAAAATCTAGAGAAATCTAGAGAATCTATAAAATCTGAACGATCACGGTACAGTATCAGGGATCAGGAGCTTTGTAAAGTTTCTGTAGATCTTTATCAAATATTGAATCAAAAGCTCTCTTAATTTTAAGTGCATTTTCAAAATTTTGAACAGTCTTTAAATAGGTTTAAAGAAATTAGTAAAACTTATAAATTTCTAAGCTTTATCAATATTTATTTATTATCAGAAAGTTCAAAGCTTTAAAAAAATCTGTATATCTTCTGCTGAAACTTTAGAGCTTTCGAAAATTTTCAAGAGTTTTAAAAATGTTATTCGAATACTTAAGCAACTGACATTCTTCGATGTTTTTTATACTTTTCCGAAGGACCAAATGCTTTGAAGAGCTTTTGCTTTTATTCAATTTGTGGAAGTGCTGGAAGTCATGTATATCGACTTAATCATATAATATCTCTCCCTTGAATGCTTGAATTTTTGTAGAAAAACATTTCGTGATCAAAGAGATGATTTTAAGCGAAATTCTAATATTTTTATGAAATTTTTAATAAATATGTCGCTCTTCTACAAAATTTTCGTTTGCCGGATAGTCACTGTATATCAATTTCCCCTTTGTCTCTGACTTCAGAGAAATAGGACAAAATAATTTCAGAGAAATCGCATCAAAAGAGTAGAAATTTGATGTCTTTTGAGAATTTTATCTCTGGTTGAATTGATGGAATTGATATTGACATCTCTGCGAGACATTTTCCTTTTCCACTTTAATGATTTCTGCCTTTTGTCCATCGCCACGGCCATCATCAATCATGTTCAGCGCCTTGTCTTTAGTGGATCATAAGAGGGTAGAGCTGGAGGATATAAAATGTGGATGAGATGGTGAAAATGTGTCCCGCTCCTGATACATTTCTTTTACACTCCTATAATGTTATTATGATGCTTTATTCACTGTCTTGCCATCGGTGGTGGCAAAAAAAAGAAGAAGAATAAATGTGTGGCAGTCGCTTGGGGTGTCTTTTGTTGTGCTCTACTGCTTCTCTCGTCTCCCAAATCACTTGTACAAAATGTGAAATATTTCGATTGAAATTTTTCACCAGTCTTTACTCACAAGATGCAATGCTCTTTGGTGAGGGATTTTATTGAAAAATCCTCTTGCAGACGTTGAAATCGTATATTGCTGAATTTTGTTGCTTTCCAAACAGAATTTATAGTGATATTTATAGACGACAAGGGGGAGGTATTATGGTTAAAATAGAGTACATGACTCCAGTAGTTCCTCGTTTCCTACAAAAGCTCCCAAAAATTTGAACGAAGGCGAATGCTTAAAAATTTCTCCGAAGAAAACTTTTTAAAATTGTATAAATTGCGTAGGCCTTACAATTTTTAAAAGCTCTTCAACATTTTAAAAAGCTTTGATTTCCCATCAAGAAGTTCTTTTAAAAACAATACTGATGCTTAGAATTGAAAAAGCTTTTTATAAAAAAAAAATTGCTGAAACTCTATCAAACGCTTCCCTTGAATGAATTGTACACCACTTCAAGCCATAGTATCTCCCCCTTGGATAGAAGACTTTTAGCAGTGCTGTTTTAATGGGAAAGCACAGTTGTGTAGTCTAACTTTACGATTAATGCCTAAATTTTGACACGGAATGCCCAAAAGCGTTATCAATGTTTAATTTGAAAAGCCACCAAGCTTAAATTACTGAACTTTTTAACACTTTCTCCCTGGGATTATAATAATTGCCCGAAATTTCCTGCTTATATCAAAGGCAACGGGAAGATATTATGGTGAGAAGTGGTGTACACTTAAATGGAAGTTGGCGAGCGTTTTTATAAGTGCTAATAAATTTGAATGAAGTTATTTTTTTAAATCAATGAGCTTTCACATTTTACGAGCTTTCCGAAAATTTTAAAAGCTTTTGAGTCAACATGAGTGAGACAAAAATAAAAATAGAGCTTCTGGGAATATTTTCAAAGCATTTTGTTTTGATTTCTAGAACTTTTATTCTCTTTGGCTTCCCTTAAAGCTCTTTAAAGACTATCTTTTAAAGCTCTTATATGTTCTTTTAAATGCTCTAATGATTCCTTTTAATACTCAAAGCTTTTTAAAGCCCTTTAAAGCTTTATTTCAAAGCTCTTAAAAGTTTCCTTTTAAAGCTTTTAAAGCTCTTCAAAGCTTTTTTTAAAGCTTCCTTTCAAAGTTTTTTAAAGCTTCATTTCTAAGCTCTTCAAAAAGCTTCTTCTCAAAGCTCTTTTAAACGCTATTTCAAAGCTTTTTAAGGCTTGACTTCCAAGTTTTTTTTTAAACTTCATTTCAAAGTTCTTTAAAGCTCACTTCAAAGCTCTTTAAAGCTTGCTTTCAAAGCTCTTCAGAGCTTATTTTAAAAGCTCTACAACACTTCCATAGTGCCGAAATTATTGGGGAACTTATTCATACAAAATTTAAAAATAATAGAACTGGTGTACGCCTCTTTGACCCTAAAAGCTTCCCCTTCATCAAAGGCAAGTAAGGAAGGAAATGAAGATTTCTCAACAGTTAAAGTGATCTTTAATCGAGAGAAGAGTCAAACTTTAAAGATTTCCACCGCGTTTTCCTTTTGAATCTTCTCAGCTATTAAATTCAATTGAGAGTCCCTAAAGATTTCAGACGAGCGGAGCGGCAGTGTTATACCTACTCTCTTGAGTGATATTAAACCTCTTCCCATTGTCTGGCACTTTTTTTGTGTCATACTCGTCGCTTTTTTAAGCCACTTATCCCATCTCTTCGTCAAACCAAGAGACACTGTGCTAAATGAGATTATTGTTTTTCTTCCGCAATTTTCCACCTTTTGTCACAGCTTCACAATTTCATCCCCTGTGAGCCAGAACAAGGTGGATGATCTCGACGCGTGGTGGGAAAAGAATGATTTCAATTGCACAGAGTTGAATTGGATTTTTACCATTTTTACATTTTGTGCCATTTTGCGTGGCAGTGTGAAAAGTTAATTTTCTTTTTGTTGCGAAGAAAATCTCCTTAATTGCTCTTAAATGTAGTGGAGGGTGGAAAATTGCCCTAATTGGAATTAATGATAATGCGAATGATGATTTGACAAATCTTTTGTACTCCGCGCTGAGGCATATTTTTTTATCCATTTCACTCATCAATCTCTCCTCTATTGGGCTGTGATGGTTCAAAGCGATGCTTTATTTATGGATTTTCCATCAGAGATTCACATTCGATGGAAAATCAAACAGAATTTCGGTAACTTTATCTGTTATTTTATTGGATTGTTTAATCAAAATATTTACTCTGCAAGGATAAATTCCAAAGAGCTGAGTTAACAGCATCTCCTTAAGAATATATTTTCATCAAATGATATCAACATGTGTGTTTACTCCTTAGGGTGGGTTTGTTGTTTCCTTAAGATGAAACCCAGTTTAAATTATATATTCAAATGTACATATCAATTGGTTATATTCTTTTGCTCTTTCCATGTTATTTTGCTACTGTATTACTGCTATACTTTCAACTATATAAAAGCTTAGCTTCTTTTTAAATTTCTAACGTTTATATTAAAATCCTGTGATATGATTAACAGTGAGATTTTTTAGGCAACCCATTAAAAGCCCTATACCCTGATGAAATTGCTTTTGTGCTTGCTGATGAGTAAAAAAAATCTTTTGCAGCTCTTCTGTGTGAAAGCTCACAAGTGGAGAGAGTTTTTATTGAGAGATAAGTAAGAGCGGAGAAAAATCTAGATAAAATGCTGGTGAGAATGAACTCTAAACCCTTTGATGCTGAAACTTCACAAAAAGTGGACCTTGTCGAAACACTCTCCCTTTTTTAATTCTGTCCAAAAGCCTGTGAAAGCTATTATAGGATTCCTTCATTTTTGCCCGCTCCGCGTGGTACTTTTTCTAATGGATCCACGAAGTGTGGGACTTTTTGTCAATTATCGACTGTCATTCTTCATTAAAATTCTCAATTTATTGCATTACACCGCCAGAGTCTCTCCATTGATGCTTTTTCATTGAATTTTCCACACTTTCCCTGGGTGTATGATGAATCGACAGAAAATTCATGAGAAATACTCGTTGGGGACGGGGAGAAAAGTGAAAGAGAGAGAGGTTTTCTTGAAGAAAATCGTGCGCTTTAATACAAAAAGTCAGATTTCACAAAATGATTCGACAATCGTCAATAAAATTATTTAATAATTAAATTTCCCTACAAATTCTACAATTTTTACCTAAATTAAATATCTTCGCCTATGTGACTGTTTTCCAATACAAAACGTTTACATTTTCATCATCATCTTAATTTGTTAACATTATATCGAGAATATCTGGGGATTTTTATTCACTCCCTTTTCTATCTAAATACCTTAATTTTTATCTTTGTTCTCCGAGGAGCAAATATAAATCACAGAAAGATGTGAAAGAAAAACTGATGTCTTGAGGGTTTTGAGCCAAGGAGGTCTTTAGGTGAGTTTAGGAATTTCACTAATTATATTACTTGTTCCTGTGTATGAGAAACCTGGAGGAAATTTGCATTGTTATGTTTCCTCCTCCACAAATCATTAGACATTGTATTGCAAAGAAAAAATCTCTTTGCCAATTATCTCAGGATTTCATTACATTTTTTCTGACAGTAAATACATTACTTTGAGTCGCGACGGAAACTCCTGGATAATTGCCCACAGTTAAGCCTCAGTCACACGAGAAATTCATTTTATTTCCATTTGAGTAACTTAACGAAACATTTTGAACGAAATAGCGCTGAACGAACACAAACACATAAAACCGGATAGCTTCTCGGACATTTACGCATCTCTTCGTATCACTTTCGTTAAGTTTATCGAAAAGTCACGAACTTTCACTAAATATCCGGTAGGCCCTTGATGCTGTGCCTCTGGCCGGGTTCTACATCCTGTAGGACTTTATTCCTCGCACATGATGCCTTGTGGATTGTATGTTCCCCGATTTCCGGATCGGTCACATTGAGACTCACGATGCTGCCACTATGGTGGTCTGCATAGGCGCGTTGTAGAGCATGCAGAGACGTGGAGCTGACGGTTCGCTCCAGAATCTCTCCCCAGTACTTCTCCGAGAGACCCTCAATGTCAGGTCTCGGTGGTTGGGACTTGGGCGGAGCCGGTGGCACTGGAACGGAGATGGGATCGCACTCCGAACTTACACTGCAGCATCGGGATTTCCGAGTTACGGAATCATCACTGGCGCACCACTAAAAATTTTAAATCCTTTCCTATTTACTGTGTTTGGGGGGACATTTAACGAAAAAAAACTCACCCTAGATGTGAAGAATTCTCGTCCAATTCGACGAAAGTGTGCATTGAGGAGCCAGTAGAGGAAGGGATTCCAGAAACTGTTGCTCATTGCCGTCCAAGTGACGAAAAAGTCCAAAAAAGGGGGAACCTGGGCGAAAACACCATAAGTTTTCGTTAAGTTTTAATGATAAAGTTGTTATTGCAACCTTTGATCCTGTACAAGCTGCCACGACTTCCTGTATTGTCCACGGGGTTGCCATTACTATAAAGCCCAGCGACACAGCGGCCATCGTACGTGACGTTGACCCATTAACTTGGCGATCCTGAACAGCAACAGGTGTATCCTGTTATCCAAATATATATATGTTTCGTTAAATTCAACAAAATATGTAAATTTCACAGTAATTCAGTAAATCAAATTTTCCCATCAAATCTCCGACATATACCTAATATTTCTTTGATGAAGAAAGCCTGCTTTCCACATCCCTCATTCTCCCTGTTCACCCCAAGCCAACAACTCAATTTACCTTTCTTGGGATAAAGGTAGCATCTCCAGGGAAGCCAAACCGGGGGAAAAACCCAAAGAAAAAAAGATTTGTGTGGAAAGATGATTTGTGATTGATTGACTTCGAGTAGAATCCATCAAGTCACCAACTATCCCATCAATCTGCCCCAAGTCCTCCTCTTCAGGTCAATAGGTTGAGGGTGAAAAATCACTTCGTTTGATCTCCTCGACACAATGTGCCAATAATAAATTAAATCATGGTGATTCTCTTCCTCTTCATCTCGGGGTGATATGGATAAAAAATATGTGAACTTGTGTCTCCTAATGGCTAACTGACTCGTGTCTGAACGAAAAAGGAGTCGGGTGTCTTTCACAGAGAAGGGTGTCCTCATGAAAAAAAAGGAGTCTCCCCGGAGCACCCCTTTGGCAACCCATTTATTATTATTGATATGGAGGAGAAATTTAGATAGAGTCGAGCTGTGGTATTCAAAAAGACAAACTTTATGTGTCTAGTTTGTCTGTGTGATTAAAAAAAAAGGGAGAGAAAGGGCTGTAGACGTAGTGGAAGAGCAATAAAATGTCTTGAATAGAATTTATTGATGTTTCCACCCTCATTTCCATCCCCTCCCCCTACTCACAAAATCGTCGTCTTGCCCATTAATGGCAAATCGAAGCGAAGAAACTCAATTATCATAAAATATGTGCAACCACCCGGCGCCTCCATAAGAGTGGGACGCGAAAAAACCCGCTCAAGTGACGTCACCTCCGGCAATTATCACCTCCGCCAATTAATTGACGTTCCGCCCGCGCGCTATTTCAATTAAATCGCCAAGAATTGAGAGGAAAATCGCTGCAAATTGCACGGTTTTTAAGGATATTCACTGTATTCACTCAGCGGTTTCTATGTTATGTATACATACATAGTAATTACTTAGTTGACTCATAATTGACAAAATTGAGTCCATTAAAAACTTTTTCGTTATATTTTATGCTTTTACTGTATATCATTAAGTTGAATTAGTGATAGAAATTCATCGAAATATAATTTATTCATCTTGGAAAGGTAAAACACGCCAAGAAACAACCCTGATTTTTCCAAAGGGTGGCTCATTTACACATATCACTGACAAAGGATTTTAGTTTCATGAAACTATTCATTATTTCTCGAGTTTCATAAATTAAATTCAAAGACTAAAACGCTTTAAGCGCGTTAAAACGATTTGAACGTCTTGAAACACTTTAAACGCGGTAAAATGCTTATAGTGCAGTAAAACGCTTTAAACGCGTTAAAACGCTTTAAACGCGTTAAAACGCTTTAAGCGCGTTAAAACGCTTTAAACGCGTTAAAACGCTTTAAGCGCGTTAAAACGCTTTAAACGCGTTAAAACGCTTTAAGCGCGTTAAAACGCTTTGAACGCGTTAAAACGCTTTGAACGCGTTAAAGCGCTTTGAACGCGTTAAAACGCCTTGAACGCGTTAAAACGATTTAAGCGTGTAAAAACGCTTTAAGTGCGGTTAAATGTTTTGAACTCGTTAAAACGCTTTAAACGCGTTATATATAATGCTTTGACACGTTAAAACGCTTTAAGCTAAACATTTCTCGAGCCAGTCGTTGAATTCTCCATATTAATCACCCCTTGGTTTTATCCCTATTCTTCTTTCAATTACAAATTCAAAGGGCAAATTAAACACTTACTTTTTCCGTGATAATTGTGACGCTCGTCTGTGGCTGTGGCGTTTCCGGAGGTGTTTTGCCGATTTCACCTGTGAATCTTAAGCGACTCGCGTGGAAGCTGGAGCCGTAGCAGTACATGAGCACCATGGTGGTGGGAAAGTAGAGGGCACAAGTGGCAAGAATGCGAAAGGAGGCTCGACTGTAGAAGGGTTCACACGCCAACAGACCCGTGGCATTGTAGTAATAACCTGCAATTGTCTTCTCTTTAGAGTTTTGCCATCTCAAAAGGAATTTGTTGTAACTCACCTTTGGGCAGTACTAGCATTCCGAAGACAGTTAAGCATGCAATCCACCCAAAGCTCAGCATCACGACGCATCCCTAGAAGGAAGAGAAAGGTTAGAAAATTCTCTCGAGATAGAGAAATTGTGATTCGAGTGGAATATCCCAAGAGCCGGAAAGTTAATTAAGTCACAAGACATTGGGTTTCAGTCACACGGCAAGAGCGAGAGATAGGATGAGAAAGTCTGCAAGTTGAAGATTTACGAATGGAGACAGGAGTTTCGGATGTTGAATTCTGAATTTCTGATTTAGAGAAGTTTATTGTGAGCTTGTGATTTTTTTTGCCACCTCAAGGAACTTAATTGCATTACTTGTTGTAATTATTACAATCTCAACTTCTCTTGGCTTTTGTGGAAAATGAAATAATTGTGGCAAACGATGGCTTTACAGACATTTAACACCTCAAGAGATACCATTGTTATTCGAGATTGTGTTGCCAGGAAATCTTGTCATTTGCAGTTATATCTTTCCTAAGGACAAACTTTTAGATGTTATACACCAAATTCTTCCTTCAGAAGATAGATACAGTTTCAATTTGTTCTGAATGAATTTATGTTATAGTTTTGGGTAAAAGTTTTACTCAATCATAACTTATTCAGCATCGATATTATTCCCCATATAAGATGAAGTTGATAAGTTGTGTCTTAATTAAAAATTAAACTGATGGTAAATAAAAGATGAGAGGAGTTAGAAGTACCCTCCAAAACCGAAAAGCCTTTAGTCAAGGAAATAGTTTATTGAAGAGTTTATTAGAGAGAATTTCCAAGGATACTCAACTCTTAGATATATTCTAGGGGAACTATTCTAAAATATACATAGTTTTATATGTATATGAGAATTGCATCAGAATAGTGTTTAAGAGGTAATTTGCAGTTTCTCATGGATTTCCCAATTTCCACACTTCAGGCTTTACATTTTTCCTCTCAGCTCGAGAACAGGTCTTATTGAGCGGGTGGGGAAAACGTGTGTCTGCTGTTTATTCCTGGACAGGCAGCATGCATTGGCACTTCGGGGAGGCTCTCTTCCCTCACTCTGTCCATGCAAATATTTGTCGCATGAGCTTTGGAAGGTATCCAAGAGTCTGTCTGATGGTGGAAGTGAGTCATTTATCAGGCACAATTTCTCTATGAATTGGAGCATGAAAAGCCTCTACCAGGATTGTGGAAATCTTTCACCAATTTCGCCCATCTTTCAGGCCATTTTCCCTCCCACCACCCCCCACTGTCCCTGGGCCGGAGAAACGTTGACAAAATTGGTATTTTACCAGTCTTTTTTGAATACTTCCACCAAGCCCCATTTTGGTGGTGCTCCAAGAACATTCCCCCGACCTCTCTGGCTCATGATTGTGGCTTTGACCTCTATTTCGGAAACGTTGCGAGAGGGGTGGTGATGGAGACAAAACAAGAGTGAATGGGTTGGATGTTGATTTACGATCAATTTTCGTGGGCAAAACAAAAATGAAAATCACACTGCTTGAGAGATTTGTGTGACGATAGAGTACATAATATGTATGTATATATGTAATTATTATTATATATATACAGTTGATATTGAGGGGTTTCACAAGACGAAAGATGAGGAATTAAGCTGTGTCACCAGCAGAGATCAACACCCAGGTGAAATGATAGGTATAAATTTATCAAGGACGCACACCAGTTCCAGAGAGTCCTCGCTATTCACAAATTTAACATTGAGACAGTCTTTCTTCCCAGCAAGTTATTATTCACGGAGTTCATAAGCTTTGTCACATGACAGGGTAATAAATGGATGAACCCCCTGGAAACATGATAGTTTTCCGGCGTTTTGGGTTAAATATTGACGGTACGCCTCCCAATTGTTGCTGATTCAGCACACTTTATTCCCAAAGAATTGTGAGCGGATGGTGAGGATGGGGCAGCTTCACCCCCCGAGGGGATACCCTTGCAATTCCCCACCGACAATGGAGTGAGTGGTGTTTTATATTGAGATAAAAGTCGCAGTCAATATTAGCTCTTGAAGATGATGTCTCACACTATTTGTGAGCAAGAGATTTTTATCCAAATCACCCTGAATTCTCGGTGCCTTTTTTTTCCTCTTTCTCTCTGTCCCCCCATTCCAATCGCCTGAACCGCCTAAAACGAAGAAAGGATCCGAGACTGTCTCCGGAGGTTGGAGAAGAGTTGACAAGACAAACACTTTCACTGGAATTCCTCATGAGATCCTGTCTCTCTCTCTCTCTCCAGGACGGCAGAAAATTTCCATTACACACACTTACACACTTTTGTCGCCTCGTCGGGTGTAATTTTCATCTGGGTGGGCGAATGGCAAAGAAAAGCCATTCTCATGCGATACTGATAAGTCGATATGTTGGTCTTTCTTTGCCTCGTGCATTGCCGAGATAAGGGACACATCCTTTCTTAAGGAGGTGGGAGGAGGGTGAAAAGGCATCTGATGGCACGATATGCTCAAAATCACAATTCACGCGATAATGATTTTCCTCTTCACAGCAAATGACAATGGAAATTGCCCGATAATTCCCACTCGATGATCAGCGACAGGGATTTGATGCGCATTTGAGGGGTGTTTAAGAACATTAATGCTAATGATTGCGCTAAGATTGGTCTTTAACCTGGATTTTAGGCTTTATAATTTCAGGAAACAAAAGACAGCTTAAAAATCCCCCGAAAACAACATAACAGACACATCCAGAACCCCCAGAATGTGCCGCAACGTCGAAGGATCATAAATTGCCACCACAACGTTGGGTTTTGTTGTTTGCGCTTTCGTGGCTCAATGTATTTACTTTTTGGTCGCCCCATGAATTCCTGGCAAAAGCCAAAAGGATGGCTCGGTCTGGAATGTGCATTTGGCATCTCCATTCTCCATTCTTCCGGCTTTTCTCCTTTTGAAATCCTTCGGAGATGTGGGGGGGGGGCGCCGAAATTTATATTTCCTACATGACACCAATATTAATTGGACTTTTTTCTCTCCTCCTTAAGAGTTCTTTTTCTTCACGCGAGAACCATAATAATTAGGAGAGATTTCATCCATGAGGTTTTTGCCCTCTACCATCAGCATAATTGCAAAGAAAAAGACGTTGGAAAACTTTGGTTCGCAGTAAATTTAAATTGAATTTTTAAAAAATAACGAGATTATTTCTTTTTGCTGTTAATAAAAGCTCTCTGTTTAATAATTATATAATAAAACCTGCAGGGCGGACTTTCGGAAAAAGGAATGTTTGATTATGTGGTTTTTCACCCCAAAATATGCTGGATACAGTGAATAGACCACGCTAATGTGGTTGATATAGTAGTTCAAAGGGACAACCCATTTGGGGTTGCAATTACAGTTAATTAAGGCTCGATCACTACAATTTAGTGGTTTAGCAATAACTCTGTAAATGCCACAGATACTCTATCAGTCGCTCTCAGTATCGGAGCCCCATAAATCTTATCTCTTATCACCTGAAATACGTGTCGAAATGTGGGAAATTATGTCTGCGATTTATCATCAGACCAATTAGTTGTTCAGGGACAAACGATGGAAGAGCTAGGGCTTCGAGATCGCTTTCTGAGGCTCAAAGAAAGCTCATTTCGGGCGGATGTGGTGTTTAATTTGCAACCGGAGGGTGTTGAGTTTCCCGCCCATAAACTTATTCTCTCGCTGGCGAGTCCGCGCTTTTCACGCGAATTTGCCGAAGACAACAAGAACGCCTACACTGAGAGAAATGGTTCGTTAAATTTATTCGATTATTCCGGTTTAAATTTTCAAAAAAGAGTTTTTATTGAAAGTTCCACTTTAAATTTAGTTAAATATCTTACAGTTTATCATATTGAGGACACGGAAGCTCACATTTTCGATGCTTTTCTCACCTTCATCTACACCATGAATGTGGATTTGTGTCCGGAAATTGCCTTTGGCCTGATGAAATTGGCGAAAATGTACGAAATGGAGCGGTTGTGTGTGTGGTGTAGCAACTATGTGCTTAAAACATTGACTGAGTGCAACATTTGGACATACTTTGCCCATTCAGTGGACGTGTTGGAGGATGAATGTCTCAGGGCCAAGTGCCTCGACTACATCTCCAATTCAGACGGTGGTATATTCCACCGTGATGACTTCTTCAGACTGTCCAGGGGTGGTGTTAAATTGCTCCTGGAGATGGAATCAATTAGAGTGACTGAAAGTGAATTGCTCGAGGTGATAATTAAGTGGATTGATTTTCACCGTGGCACCACAGAAAGGAGGAAAGCTCTTGGAGATTTACTGCATCTCATTCGTTTTCCTGCCATGTCCAGAATGGAGTTCAATGAATTTCTGAAAGACTACCCAGACTTGCTTCACCACCAGGAGATTCATGAGATCAAACTGGCCATTTCCGGAGCACCAAACACTTCTGCTTTTACCAAAGCATCCAGGACTCGTCTGCCCAGAAGGTTATTTGGTGGGGAGAATAGTCTTATGATTGTGTCACAATTTCCAACGATATATGGAGGCTCTGAGAAGCCCAAAGATCTCAGAATCACATTCAAAGTCCTCGGGAGTGAGGATTCTTTTGTGAGTGGTATCGGAATTCTCGTGGATCATCACTTTGATGAGGCGATTCATGGGGAAATCAGTGTTCAGATCAATACAGATTCAGGATGGAAGGATGATGCATTCCCAGCCATCGAGGGAGGACATCAGATGAAGCACGGTAAGAGACACAAACTACTCTTTCTCGTCTTCCAGGAGATGCTGAAAGTGGTTTCATCTCGATGGATCAGGATTAATTTGACTACAAAGTGCAAGGAGGTGGTCAAAGTGGAGGGAGAATTCTGTGAAACTGCTTACTTGGGAAAAGTCCAAGTGAAGTTCATTCGTAACGACAAGCACAGCAGTATCCCTTTGATACTTTTTAGATAAATTAAGTTGAGAGATAGAACTGAAATTGTACGCAAAGCTATGTAATTAAAATGCTGAGCTTTAAAATCTTTTAAAATGAAAATAAAGATTAAAATGTGTTCATCTTATTGGTTTATACGCCTGTTTTCAGAAATATTGCAGTGAAATCATTACAGAGCACCTCATAGAATGAATTTCAAATGTCACAAGAATTGAGACAAGAATGGCAATCTGATGCACAGATGGTGGTATATCATAGAGTCACGATTCTTCATCACATCTCATCTGGATCGGACATTTTCTTGCTGTTATAAGGAGAAGATGGGATTTGCCCTATTTCCACGTCACTTGCCACTGCAAGACCATCATTGGGTCCCGCAGGAAAGAGGACAAGACAAAAAAGAGCAGAGAAAGCACGAAGAAATAGGAAGACAATCATAAAATCTTTACACACATCTCGTTTTCCTGGCAACTCCAGAGGATATTGAGAACATCGAAAATAGAGCAGGGGGTGATTCCTTTCACATGAGGGATATGTTTGTCGATTTGGGATTGAATCAGCTGGAAAATGGTTCTGCCAAGCGCGCCAGAGGGGCCAAATTTCCACAGGCCATTTTCCATAAAGGGTGAATTTGCATGATTTAAACAGGCAGTATCTGGTGGAATTTAAATTCATCCACCCGCCCCGGAGAAATGCAGGTCATAAATGAAAAATTCCGTTCACATTTTCTGTCCACAAGGAAATATATAGTGTGAGAGATTGTGGGTATAGAGAAAACTGCTAATTGCTTTGCTTCTAATGGTATCATCGGTACAGGCAATGTGAATATTTTCTAGAAAGATTTGAATCCAGCTCTAATTGCATTCACTTCATTAAGATTCTCAGTTTGTTTAGTCATTTTTTTTATCCACTGCCAGACACTCTGCCATATCTCATTCCAAGAGTCTACTCATTGGACTTCTTGGCTGATAGTGAGCCAGAAAATTGCTGAGAAAATAAAAAAAATTATATTCCTCAAATTGCTCTACACTCAAGTGAGGGTAAAAGTTGAAAAGTTTTCATCACTACATTTTGTTGGGTGCACTCAAACAAATGATAAATTACTTTATAAGTTTCCCCAGTATATAATCAGTGCATAAATTAACTGAGTTTTTAAATAATTTAAAAAAATGTTAACAACATTTTAATATGACTGGAAAGGCTTTAAAACATTCGACTAGGTGACTTCCATGGAATTGGAAAAGTCTGATTAGAGTTCCAGAGGAAATTCCATGAAATCTTTCCAATGTAATTCCTAGAATTCCTTGGAAACTTCTATTTAGGTGGAAGTATGTATATGGAATTCCAATGGAGTTTTATATATAATTCCAGTGGAATTTTATATAGTACGAGGCGCTTCGCGCCTCTCTTTGCGTGGTTTGTGTAGTAACTTGGGTCCATTAAATTGATTGAGAATATTAATTTAATGGATAAAAAGTCGAAAACAGGGGATCTTTGTATGAAATATTTCAAAATGGGTAGAGGGGGCTATCCCCTATAATATTAAAGTACTGGGTACATTACTCCAATCAACCCCTTAATACATTGTGAAACTCTAGCGCTTCATCTTAGTGATAAAAAGTCGAAATTGTTGGAAAAATTGGTAAATTTGTATGAAAGTTACTAATAGGGGATGATG
>CAKKOB020000314.1:0-38147 GCA_918844115.2 Phlebotomus perniciosus | reverse complement strand
AGCTTGCATAATGGGCCCGATTGCGGCCTGGGTGCAGCGGATCCTCTCGAAAGAGGAGGATTCGCGCCTACTAAAATCTTATCTTATCTTATCTTAAGATTTCTATGAAAGGTTACTAAAAAATCTTTCCAAAGAAAGTTAGAGCTTTCTCAGTAAGATTTTTATGAAAGTTTTTCAAGAAATTTTATCAAAGAAAGCTTTCAAAAAAAATTAAAGCTTTCTAAGTAAGATTTCTAAGAAAGGTTTCCAGAGCTTTCTAAAAAAGCTTTCTAAGAGAACTTAAAAAGAAACTTTTTAAGAAAACTTTCTAAAAAGCTTTTTAATTAAACTTTCCAAAAAAGCTTTCAATGAAGGTTTCTAAAAATTTCTATGAAGGGTTTTTAAGTCTTTCTATCTATGAAAGCGTCAAGAAATCTGCGAAAGCTCTCTAGAATTTTCAAAAGCTTAGCGAGACTTCTAAATTTTAAAAATTATCCGACAGCTTTACAAATTTTCCTCCAGATTTTTTTTTAAATGCTCGTAAATCTGTAGAGCTTTTCATCAATTTTAGAAAGCTTTCAAGTAAGCTGACATTTTTCAAAAGTTTATGAATTTCCTTAGAATCTCCTGAAAGTTTTTAAAACACTAAAATAAAACTTCTAAGGCTCTGGAAGAACTTTCTAAAGCTTCAGTTCTTCCTTGAAAGTTTTCGAAAATATTAGGTATATTATACTTCAGTTATCTTAGCATTTCTACTCCATTTCTCAAAGCTCACACGCACTTCCCATATACCTAATTCTGACCATAATATCTCCCCTTCTCTAAAGGCTTATGAAGTTTTATTTTGCAGTCAATGATAATTCATTTTATATAGAGGATTACGGATAAAACCTACAATAAACTTTGTTAAACTGATTCAATTTTCTCTGCCAGAGTTTAACAAAATTTCATTGCTGAGGTACAATTTTATTAAAAAAAAAGAACCTTTCCTAACAAAAACCACTCATATTAAAAAGCAGTAAATTAAATTATATACCTGCGTCGTTTATATATGATACATTAAATTCTGTTTACAGAACGTTGTAATTTAATCCCTTTTACGCTCTCAAAATAGGCGCTTGTTCTTCATTTATAAAGTCATTCAGCAGGACATTTCAAGACCCAAAATGGAGCACAACAACTTCCTTGTGACCCATATTGTAGTGAGAGCTTGCGTGAAGGAATTCACAGATAAAATTGCACTCCCATAAATTAAATTCAGGACAATTTCATTCCCTTCCACTATCGTCCTTTGAAGACTGATTTCTCTTAGGATAGAGTCCTTTCAGTCGAAATGGATTCTGTTCCAACAAAGATTCATTGAGAGTTATCTTTCCGTTGTCAATTTTTGAATTTAAATGCCAATTTCGTTAATTTATCTCTTTTAACGAGACAATTTATTGTCCAGAGGAAGCAATGCGTTCATCTCCATTGCCGAATAAAATATGTTTAGCCATCAAAGTCCAAAGAAAAGAAAGGAGAATAAAGTTGTGTTGGGCGCAATTTCATTGGCCATACAAAAGTGACTCTCCTTGCATTTACACATGTCCCGACCAATGGTGGTGAGGGTGATAAACGAGCCGTGAGCACGCGGAGAGCTCATGGCAATTATTTCAGATAAGAATAAATGGATGGTGGAAAAACGGCGAGATGAGCATGTGGTGAAAGGTGAAGGATGGGCGGGAAGTTGCACATCTTCCCTCCACTCACCTGAATTTGGCACACAACCTCGCCAAAGGCCCAACAACGAAAGAGCGCCGAGACAACACCGAACGGGGTGATAAGAACGCCAATCGCCAGGTCATTAAGCGCCAACGAAGTCAGCAAGTAGCGAGGCTGCAGATTTAAGACATAAAGTCACCTATAGTGGGTGGTAATGTTATTTGGGGGGTAGTGGGGGGAAAAATTTCTCACCTGGGGATGAATGTACGGTGAGTAGCGACGGTTGTTTATCACGAGGATGACCATGAGATTCGCACCGATGATTCCCACAGCGAGACTGAACACAAGGAAGGCCTGGATGACCTCCACGGGACCGACGAGACTCCACAGGGAGCTGGCGGAGTAGCGCGGATGGGAGCAGCTGGCATTGCGAACGGACGGCGCCACTAGCCAAACTCCCGACTTTGGATCCATCGTCCGCAAGGATCCAAATCTGCAAAGCAAACCACAATAGATGTGTTGAGTTCATAAATGAACCCCACTGGGGGAGAATTACACTCTGAAAAAATTAGGTGTTTATGCAAAAAACATTATTAAAAGTATGATTTAGTATAACTGTACGAAATATGTACCATTGTGGTTCAAAAAGTCCAAATACTAAAATGATAACCCAAATTTAGAAGAATTAATGAAGAAATAGAACATTTAATAATTTGTTATGCACATTTCTTCTCTGTTTAGTACATTTTGCTTAAGTTTTAGTACAGAGTGTCTTATTTCCCTGTCGAATTACCTTCTATTTCTAAATAGAGAATCAACAGAGCAACTATATCAATCAAAACCATTTAAATGATGTCTAAAAATCGCTAAGTGTTTGCAGTTGCTGGTGATTAGTGCAAACCACTCTGGGTGTTTTCTGTGTGCTAAAAAAAGTACATTCCAGATAGCACAACCAGGCGTCCGCAGTGCTGGCATACGTCCAAAATGCGGTGAAAATTCACCCGAGCTAGATTTAAGTAAATATTTTAAAGTTTTTCTCCCCACCAGTGGCCCCCGCTGGTCTTTTTTCATGTCACCCACACTGTGGGCTCAAGTGATATTGTGATGTGGTGAAAACTGCTGTTTTCTCACATATGCGAGCCAAACAGTTCGCCCAGAAAATCATCATGTTGTCCCCTGGCCCTGTCTGGGGTGGGGGCGGTAAAAAAGAGGTTCTCCCGCCATGGAAATGAAAACAAACCGCGAAAATTCAACCCACCAGGCGCCTCCATCGCGTATTTCATGTGTCGACAAACCGACGGCAGACGAGCGTACAAATACCGCGGTTACACTGCATCTGGTAGATTAACACATTTCCTCTAATTTCTATGGTATTTTCACTAATTTCACTCCTTGTTTTATCAAAAAAAAAAAATATTATTTATGGCTATGTGCCGGACATGCCAGTATTGGGCCAGTTATCTGACTCTAGCAGATACCTTAATAAATTGCTTTAATTAAGACAATTAAACAATGAGAGGAAACAGTTGGAAATTTCGCAAAAAGCGCTAAATTTCACAGTCGCTAGAAAACTGTCGAATCTCCTCTTTCAAGCAATTTATACGTAAGACCTTCAAATTGTAAATTAACTTTCAGCAGTGAATACACCTTAATTGAGTTTTTAGTCCGAGAAAACTATTCTGGCACAGAGCACCCCGGAGGAATTGTCTTAAATCCCAGCTTTTTCGAAGGCCAAAACCTCAGGCCTTTCGTGCTGGGGATTGTCCCTGAAAATCCACCGACCACAAATGATAATTTATGGTAGACAATTTCTCCGTGAAAGTGCGAACAAGTCCTAAATGGATGAAGTGGGAAAGTTTCAATGACAAGAAAGTGTGTCATTGTGAGCCTTTTTGTTCATCAACCCCTCGCAACACTTTTAAGGCTCCCCCCTCAGAAACGAGGAAACTTGGCTATTGAGTCAGTAAAGAGGAGCAAGAAGTTGAGGAGAATGACCAAGGGTAAGGAATCCTACGGAGTGTTTTTCCCTTTAAAAGGCTTGGAGAATTCTATAGCTTCAAACAATGTGATCGGCAGTTGAGAGATTCACCTATGCAAAACAAGCCCCCAGGGAAATTCATCAAGACAATTGGTAAAGTAGGGCATCTGCGAAAATGATTGTATTTCAAATGCTATTTATTTGCTTTTGCTAAAACTTTTCACCCACTCGGCAACACAACACGAAACAGTTCTGGATGACGTCCAATAGCGACTTGCCTTCCAGGATTTCTCAGGCAGTCCACCGAAAGAGCACTGTTGTTAATTTACAGTTTACGATTGGGTGAAGAGAAAGCGCTGCTGGGGAAGGAAACTACATCAAAGTTGATGAGATGGGGGATAGAAGATTTTCAAAGAAAATTAAGAAAGGAATTTCCGTGTCTTTTTCTTAGACGGTCTTTGGTCTTAGTATAGAAAATAAAATTAATGAGACGAAAGCTGTTCAAATCTGTTCAAATGAGCTTTAAAGCTTCATTTCCGAGCTTTTAAAGCTTCTTTTGAAGCTCTTTAAAGCTTCAATTCTAAATTTTTTAAAGCTTAAGCACTTTAAAGTTTCCCTTGAAAGCCCTTTAAAGTCTCCTTTCAAAGCCTTTTAAAGCTCCTCTCCAAAGTTCTTAAAAGCGTTTTTAAACCTCATTTAAGCTTCTTTTCAAAGCTCTTTAAAGCTTCCCTTCAAAGCCCTTTAAAGTTTCCCTTCAAAGCTCTTTAAAGCTTCCTTTTAAAATCTCTTAAAATTACCCTTTAAAGCCGTTTAAAACTTTCCTTAAAGCTCTTTGCAGCTACCATTCTAAGCTATTTAATGCTCCCTTCCAAAGCTCTTTAAAGCTTTCTTTAAAGCTCATTTAAGCTTCTTATAAGTTTCTAAAGAAAATCACTTAATAATGATTGAAATAACAAATCTACAGACATTGCAACTCTATTCTCGCAAGTACAAAAAGGGAGAACTTTAGACGCTCTTGAAAACACAATGAAACGAATACCCATTTCTCATTTATGTTACCAACAGAAAAATAAGTCAATGTCTTGGCTTTTTTTTCTTTCTCTCGGCAATCCCTTTCGCTTCTTCGGGAGGGAAAATGATTAAATTACCGTCAAGAACTGTGAAAGTTTCAACAAATGATCCTGATGCGGTGGATGTGGCAAAGGAAGGGATGCGGGTGAATGCCTCCAAAAGGAGGGAAAACTTTGAAATTGACAGAAAAATATTTTTCAACTCCATACGCACACAATGAAAACAGAAAAAAAGGAGGAAGATGGTAAAAATCTACACTTAATGGTCCATAAAGAGTAAATTTAAAAGCCAAATTCAACTTTTGTATTGCATGATGATAAATAAAGTCTCCGTGAGGATGTTTCTTTGCTGCTTTGAATATTTTTCTCAGAAGATGAAGACATGAAAAATATCTTTGGGCGGGAAATTCAACAAGAAAAGGGATGAAGGGTGGGAAAATCACAAGTTTTGAGTGACAAACATGTGAGAAATTTCCATTGAAGTGCATTTGTGCGTTTTAGATTGAATTATAGTGTAAGAATAGGAAGTTTCCCTTCAAGTTCTCACCATTTACACTTTTTATGCTGAAGAAAGCATGAATAAAACTTCTTCAATATACCTTCTGACAATGTGTTGAATCACCAGAGTATCATATAAGCTCCTGCAGCGTAAAACTTCCTTTAACACGACCTGAAATTCACTATTTTAAATAGGAGAAAATCTTTAACAATGATATAGATATAGAATTTATGGCAAATTTCGCCGAAACTTGATTCCTACACTCTGCAAAAAACTTTCCATCTCACAGTTATCTGATCCCTACAGTGGAAAATTTTAAATATTTCTCATGATGTGAACACATTTTATATGAGAAAGGAGGGCAAAAAGAAGCGACCAGCATGTAGAGAAGGAAGTGGCCTAGAAGGAGGGATAAAAAAGGAGAAAATCTCACCATTTGAAATTTCCTCCTAGATCCGTTTTCTCTTCTGCTCTTTTTCTTCTGGCCTCAAGATATACAGCTCCTTCTCGATTCTCATACCCTTACCATTGTGAACTAACTCTTTTCTCTGGCAGCGAAGGAGAAAATCCCAGGGTGGGATTTTCAAATGAAGCAGAAAACCACGTGGTTATTGATTTTGGCATTCAAGAGTCGTCACGCATTGTAAATTCCACACGATTTCTTCCTCTCAATCTGCAGGCATTCCTGCCCGTGTTGGTGGAAGTCAATGGAGGCGAACAAATGGCCAAAGAATTTAACACACAGGCTGGATGTGGAGCTCATGAATTTTCCAAACGCGTGTTCAATCATGTGATTTGGCCTGTGAGAGTGAGCACATTCCCCAAGTAGGATCGTAATTATAAAAATATTTGTGGATTTTTTTTGCACAATGGAATTATAACACCAGTATATTAATTGATAAAAATATTCAATTTTCAACAGTGGAGTAATACAATATATTCAAAAGGTCAGATATTTGTAGGAATTTTCAATGTTTCAGAGAATTTTTTAATGAATCGTGGTAACAAATATCTTTGAAAAAAAGTCTGTTAAAAAACCAATCCATGAGAATACAATGAATAGTGATATCAATTAAAATACCCAATAAAGCAGGTCCTATGGAAATGCTAAAGGAAATCCGCAGGAAATTTCCCAGAGTCTCAGAGGAATTATCCATCATGTTTCCCATATTTCATCCAATATGGGACATATGGAACTCTTTCATGGGAAATCTTCATATGACAATTCAGCTAAAATCTTATGGAAATCCCATGGTACACTTCCACTATAGAAATCCCTGGACTCATTATTTATTGGGTATTTTACAAGTTTAAACATTTAAAAAGTCCTTCCACAAAAACAATAAGCATAATTTAGGTATTTTTTTTTTCCAAAAGAAAATAACAATTACTTGAAAGCTCTTTCGTCCAAGCTCATCAGAGAGAATTGACTCAGAAGAATCTCTATGGCTTTATTCAATCCTGAGACAGTCTGCATTATGCATATTCATTCATGCTACGAGAGTCAAATTCCAGTGATGGTTTTAAGAGGTAAATTGAGTGGAAAAATGATCCTTTTTCTCTCTCTCGAAAAATCCATTGGATTGCGACAGAGCCTGGTTTGGGGATATCATTTATATTTATAGAGATTTTCATTGTATTTTCAATATACGGCAATGCTCTCGAAGCAACAGATTATCATTTTTTTTTGCTCAAAAGAAGAGAAAAATGCGGATATGAGGGTGCGAAATAAAGCTGGTATAGCATTGCATGAAAATTTCCATTTTCTTGAGGATAAATTTGTGATTTTTATGGCATGGAGCAGAAAAAGAAATTTACGCTTAAATTTATGGATTAGCGAGTGAAATACTGAATGAGGGGCAAAAAAATCTCCCCAAAATTGCATTAAATCGGGGCGAAATGGATGAAAAATACAAATTTTCGAGCAACATTTTTCACACCACTTTAATCTCTTCCCCCTCAGGGTCTATGTCCCTTAAATCCATTATACTATACTCGCACTTCCTGGGGATTGTTTTTATGCTCTTCCACGATTTGGCTGCGCGTGGTGAAATTTTTTCCCAGCGACATGAGAAACGATAAACCACTGTAGTCGCACAGGATCAATTGGTTGAGTGAGTTTTAGGAAACTTTCACTGGGAAACAGAGGAAATGCATTTTCCTTCCATCTGTCCCTCGCGCGCCAACCCCTCGCTTGTCATTAACTCTCATTCATTCGATACAATACACAAAGCTCCGAGGGTGGAAAAAAGCTCCCCGGAAGAGGGTGAATTGCGTACATAATTTAGTGTCTCTTCCATGATTCTTCCGTCCGCAAGAAAAGAGGAGTTACTAACAAAAAAGTCACACAAATTCTATGGCTAGAGATGGTGAAGAAGATTAACTTGAGAGTCTTAAGAGGGGAACCATATGAAAAAATATGTGAAGAGAGTGATATTATTGTTGGAATGGGAGGAAGTTCTTGATTTTTCATTCACATGCATCCACAGACACTTTTCACCGAGAAGAATGTCTGAGAATTTTAAAAATATTCTACTGAGAAGGAAGATGATTAACGAAAAGATTTAAATTTATCAGCTACTGCAACGCCACGCATATAATAGGAACTAAAGACTCACTTGGAGATATCAAAAACAAAAAAATCATATTAAAACTCATCAAAAATCTTCTAGTCAAGGATAATCTTGTGCAGAATTTCTGAGCAAGCCTCTATGATCCATCAGAAACCTTAAAGTGTGCCATCAATTCAAATCTCAGCGGGTGAACGACATAATTTCCCCTGGCAAAATTCACCATTTTATGGTGTCTTTGCCCCAAAAGTGATTCTTCTGGAAAGATTAAATTGCGAGCCCATTTTTTTTTCTTCATGCGTCTGCCAATAAACCAGATCACTATATAGACCTCATTTAGAATTTCCTCATTATTAATTCTCTCGAGCGCCTCTTATTTGTTTATGCCGATAAATTGTGGGTGTGATTTTGGCTGTTTTGCCACCCTCGCGTGGCACAAAATGGCAATGAATGTCATTAACATATAATTGCACTTCAAAATACCATGAATGATAGTCCAAACGTCGGGGAGGTCACCAGCTCAATTGGGGCCATGTGGTTGGCGGAAATGGAGAGATATTTTAAATTTATTAACCTTCCCATGACCGTCCAATACAGTGTTTTGTCCAAAACAATTTTGCACAAATTTTGTCCATTGTTGAAAGGCACTTTTGATGCTTTCTGTCTTTTTTATTTGTCGGTATCCCGAGGGTGTATGAATGGGAGTGAAGACAATTCAATTACAATGTCAATTATTTTGGCTATTAACATAAAAGGATTCAATATGTTACAAATTGTGAATGCACATTGTATAACGCGGAAGGAAGGATAATTTTGAAAGCTATTCAAGAGCCATTTTATTGAGATAAAACTCCCATAATCACTTTACAGTGAATAGTATCTTTGAAAAGTTAGTTTAAATTATAATAGTTCCTTCTTTGAATCGCGCTTAAAGTTGAGAAAGCCAGGAACGAGATTTAAGCACTTGGATAAAAGTGCCAGGAATCATGTCTGTAATTTTAATCCACAGATTAAATAATTCCTTTAATAATCCGCCAAAAGCCGTAAATTGTGATTTTCTTGACACGCAGCCGAAAACCGAGGAGAATCCTGAGAAAGCACACTAAACAATTTATTGTGGAAAGCAAAAGTGGAAAACAATGAGAAACCGATCGATTCTTATACCAGAAATTTTTTTACGAAAGTGATTGTTTCCTAAGTAGTTCGTTGATTTAAGATTATGTCATCCATTTTGATTAAGTATTATAATATTAAGTGAAAAGAAATATGATCTTTTGAGGTTATATTTTTGTTTTATGGGACTACATCGGACGATTGAGTTAAAATGAATGAATTCCTCATTGCAGAATTTGCAGAAAATATGTTTTTTTAAATAAATACTCACTTCTATTTCACAACAATATGGCGTCCATGGCGTCTCTATTCGAAAAACGATTTTAAAAAGCCGTTACTCTATGGCTTCTCGTTTTCAAAAACAAGTAAACAAAACATTAAAGATTTTATTTCCTCGAGGAAGTAGTACAAAAACAATAGAAAAAAAGTATGTAAGAGCCTTATAATCACTTCATATTTAAGTCAACACACTCCTAGGTCGCGAATTTCTTGTTGGGTGGTCCCTGCCGTAAATATCAATGTTGAAGTCGAATTGGGTGGTGTTGCTGGCCTCGATTACGAAGGTATAATATCTCTCTGTCCGATGCTAGCTGTGTGGGCTGAGATGGCCAAGATGACCAAGAGGGCTAGATTGCGAACCATTTTGCTTGAATACCTTCACGACTTCAAAGACTTCAACTGATGTCCTCATCGTCAAATGATTGGGCTTTTATATTCTTCATGCAGTTGCAAAATCATTATCGTTAGCAAAATCCCAAGCCAGAAATTGGAATGAGATTTGCAAGCTCAGACAATGCGATATTTGATAAGAATTTGATAAGGTGTTTAGCGTACGATATTGCTCAAAAAAAATTTCTTGGAAGTGGGAAGCACGTAACGCTGTTTAGAAAAGAGAACTTGAACATTTGATAATGCTCATAATACCCAACAAATATGTTCATATTTTCCGGATTTTTCACATCAAGACATTCATGTAATATGTAACACTGGGAGAGATAATCTACAATGTGATTAATCTTACGGGGAGAAAGAATTCCGCATGGCCCAAAGAATCTCCACTCTCTGTAGCTAAGAATGCGGCAGAAAACTCCATCAGGATGAACATAAAAAATTCAGTGTTTCATCACCCTGAGCTCTTGAAAGGGATTTTCCCTCAGTGCAATTTTCCTACCAACCATAAAATAATCAATGGTATTAAAAGTCCTGCTAATGGATATGCCTGTGCTGTGCAATTTTCATTTGGTCGCGCTGCACAAGAGTGGCTCTGGCGGGCGCATCACTAGGAGAAACGAACAATGGGGACTTTAAATAATACTGGGGGAAAATTTCAGCATCAATTGCAGCGATAGATTTATTGCAGTTGAGGAAGGGTATTTATTAAAAATTGTTGCTCTTGTTTCCATCCAGCACAGCAAAAACTATGATGCTGTATCTTTAGTAGACAGAGGGGCGAACCAATTATATATTGTCATTTTTTGTAATTTACTTCTAAAAACCTCCAAAGCTGTTTTCTCCGAATTATGAAAAGCCTCATATATAAAGCTTTCGAACAAGATAACAATTTTTGCGCCTGAAAGTACAGTACAATCTCTATATTTCGGGTGATTGGGACCGAAAATGACACATGTCAAAACTTTATAATTCGGATGTCATTTTTAAATATCGTAACGGTTCCGTAAATTTAATATATGTGAAAAAACTTTGATTTTTGGAAAATTCATTTAATCCCATTGTATATTTCATTTTTTAACACAGTTCTTTCTTAATTCGTCAATTATCACTAATGTTGTATTTTCAATACAGTCTTATCTCGAATTTTCTGCAGAGCTGTAATGATTTCGGCGCTTCGCATCATTTTTTTGAATTCAACCGTCACTTGAAGTCACTTGACAGCCCGAATTATAAAGGCACGAAATATAGAGATTGTACATGCAAAATTTTCCCCGGGGAAAAGTTCCGGGGAATTTTTTTAATCCCCGGGATTTTTCAAACATAAAATTCCCTACCTACTCCAAATGCAATCATTTTAATGCATTTATCAGCCCTTTTTGCAGACAAAGCTCAAGGGCCAGTGGAAGAGTTCAAGGGAGACAAACGACAATTGACAGAGGCCATATTTTACAGTGAGATAAATTTATTTTTCCCTCTCGCACTGAATGTCGGGAAAAAGAGTGGCTCATTGCACCCGAAAAAAGTCAAGAATGCAATTTAGGAGGATTTTCCGCAGAATTCTCCACAGCGACATATCACTCTCGAATATGCTTTATTTTTATTTACCGAGAAGTTTATTTTTTAGGAAGGAAACCATCGATGGAAGCTCATACGAACATCATTCAATTTTATAATCCAGAGCCACACAAAATAATCCTCTCGACTGACATTCATCTATTAATTTTCCATGCGAGTGAATTTTAATGAGGAGGTTTGTTTTGAAATATTGCACGGATGGAAAATGGGATGAGATGAAAAAGTCCATGTGACTCAAAAAGGTGCTGCAGAGTGTTATTGTGAGCGATGACTAATTAACACAGTTGAGGAAAATTTACGAGAAACATATTTTGTTGGAAAAGGATGTGGGGAAAATAATTGAATCTGACGATTTCCAGAAGTGTCGGTTTAAGCAAGGTCTGAGAATATACAATGTATGACACCCTGGATCCGCTGGATCCTGTTTATGCAAATTCGAGATCTATAAATAATAAATTTCAAAGCGAACGAGCTTTGCGAACTGGGATTCCGGTGTGCCACATCGAGAGGACGTAATGCAATTTGCTTTTCAACTTAAACTTGGTGGTAAAGAGTAGAGTCGAAGCGTGACCGTATGTGGAATCTAACAGCGACCCTTGAAAGGTATACGAATATGATTATGAATATGAAGGTAAGGTAAAGTGGAATTTTTAATAAAATTTAAGACAGAAAGGATTTTTTTTGTATATTTATTAGTTATACAATAATCTTTAAATATTGTATACATTTAAATAGCAAACTTCAAAAATTAAAAAAAAAACTATTAAATGCAGAAGAATTATAATTCTATTTCTATATACACACACATGTTTGACTGAAAAAGCAAAAGAAGACGAATAAAAGATTATTGTTAATCCGTTTAACCGAATTATCCAACAAGAAAAATCGACGCAAGAATTTATTGCATCGATGCCATCGATGCAATAACTCGAAGAAAAAGTGTCTTCCTCTCATCTGATTTACATTGGTTGGAAAGGGACAAAAAACTGAGCATTATTGCGTCGGGAGAATACAATAATCGATCATTATTGCGTTTCTTTGTCTCTTTCTAACCAATGTAAATCAGATGAGAGGAAGACACTTTTTCGCCGAGCTATTGCGTCGACGCAATCAATTATTGCGTCAAGTTTCGCGTGTGATTATTTTGATTATTCTCTAAAGATTATTTTAAAAACACTAAAAACCTTTTTTTAGTGTTTTCAATACTTAAAGAAGTTTAAAACTGTCTACCCAAATAGTTCAAATATTCATGTAAGTAAAGAAATCCTGAAGTCTGCATGAAATGGCATGTCAAAGTGTTACTCTTCATTTATTATTTAAATTATTAATCCAACACTTTTGCATCTTAACCGGAAACATTAAGAAGCAACATGAGGAACTGATAGATACCCTTGATGCACTGTAAGAAAGGAGATATAAATTAACAATGTCATGGAAAGTGTTTGAAAAATCAATGTTTGTTTATTACCATAACAAACGTGTTGAAATTCAAAAGAATATGCGATAAGGCTGATGATTGCACGACATTCTGCGTACTATGGATAATTAGTATGAACATCTTCTGCCTTCGCGGTGGTAGAAGATACCAGTTGGTGGCGTTAATTTTTATTTCAACACTACTAACTTTCCACATATAGGCACCACCCATCATGCATAGAGCGAAGATTTGCCAGAAAAAAACGACAAACATAATAATCCCATTTATCCATCCTTCTTGAATATAGAGAAATACCGCTATGGGAATACACATAATACTGCTTGTGATGATCACAAATGAATGTAATCCACATTTTTCCTCCAAACTTTGCATATATCTGAAATGGATGATCCATTTAGTATATCCCAACAAGAATTGGGGTATGCAATCAACTTACTTAGTATGTATTTGCTGAGTCTGGATAATTCTTTTCAAGAAACAATCAATATGCTGGATATTTTCAGATCCGTTCTGTTCCAAGTGGTTTGTGAGATCCTCACAGACAACAGCAATTGCTTCAAACTGACCACAAGCCATTGTCATTGCGGTAAGATAAAAGAATTCACTAGCGTAAAAACCAATAACTCCGTATAATATAATTATAGAGTAGGCTATAAAGTTTATAAAGTATCCAATATCTCTCTCATTGTCCAAATATGGTAAAACCCCGGCAAAAGGGAGTATCTTTGATTCTGTCCAAACAGACACAACAGCACATCCCGTAACGAGAAATATACCGATGAATACGTAAAACCAAAATAATTTTGGTCGGTATCTATTAAACAATTCAATGTATTTCCAAAATATATCACACACTTTTGGATTATCCTCAAAACCATTAACGAAGTTCCGCGCTTGATAAGCAATGTCACGCGATGATTCTATATCTGAAACTATCATATAAATCTTCGTTGCGCCTTGAATACCCAAAATAATGGAGAACACTGACTTTGCTATGTCTTCCAAGCTATCCTGGTAACGAATCATTGACGTTATACCCATAGTGCAGATGGTGATTTCAAAGAAAACCGTTATATACGTGTAAATATTTGGAGGCGTGCGACTATCATAGTCCAAAACATTGCAACCAATAAACCGGACACTATTGCTTAGTTTTTCAAATGACTCCCAACATGCTGAAGACATGGCACTCCGCACCATTGTGAGCTAGGTAAATTACTGACTTTTCCACATAAAGATTCTAGAAGTTATACGTAGATTTGCGTGCTTAAGGATTTTTTTTCTGCATCTTGTTGCTTGATTATAAATTATTTTCAAACTGGATCCTTGACTTGATCACGAATCGAAGACACGTACCTAACGACATCAGCAGACCACATAATGACGTCAAGAAAGTATGATAGGTCTAGTTAGATCCTGATTTTATTGCCACGACACAAAAATGGCAATACTGGAATCCGAATGTTTATCCTGCTTATCCGGTTAACCGTCTGTTACCGCCCTGGAGGCCAAACGGTTGCAGATAGAGACTTTGGGTCTATGGGAGACCCCCCTAAAGTCGACCCTGGGATCAGGACCAGGCCCTTTATTTTTCTAAAAAGCCCCCCTATCCCCTATAAAAACATGTTTTTTTGGTATATCTCGAAAACGGCTCGAACGATTTTTTTCATTTTCACATATGTTTTGTAGATTCACTAGACGCACTTTTCGTCCATACATGCCAATGACCTCCATACATTCCGTCTAACAGTTTCTCAAGGTCAAATGTTTCAAATTATCTTTTCAAGGATTTTCCTCGTCTCAAACCCATCAATTGAGTAGTCAATGGAAAGGTCTTTGAATTTCCTACAATCCTAAACCAGTTTATACTTACTCCGGGTTTAAACCACTTTTAAACCAGAAGTTATTCTTGAGTCTTAACCCCGTCATGTGGGTACTTATTTGAAAGGTCTTTGAATTTCCAAGACTTTTAGACTATGTTAGACCAGTTCTAAATAAGTTTGAATAACATTTTTATACCACTTTTAGATCAGTTATAAAAAAGATTTTCAAAAAGTTGTTAAAGAATTTCATTATACCTGTTTAGCAAGAAAGCAACAGACTTTACTAACTCCCTCTTCCCTAAACGGAACATGTCGTGGCACTCCGCCAAGTCAAAACTTGGCATTTCTTTTTTAGAAATTTTTAGATATCTAGTTGTAGAATGAAGATAACAGGTAAATCTTAGAGATGTTTATTTTGAAGGTGTATTTTTGCAAACTTCGAAATGCAAAAGCATGTAAACAATTTACAAAATTATTCAATAAACTAAAGTTTTGTTTTTTTTTACTTAAAATTTAAATTTCTTAGTATATATCGTCTATAGAAAAGTTTCTTTTTATAAAATTTCATAATATATCTATTAAAAAATAAGCTAAAGTGTATAAAACCTTATTTTTTTTATTCCCACCCTACCATATAACCTTATGCAAATGCAAAGTTTTCCCTGTTGAATATATATTACTTCACACGATAAAGACCCACAGAAGCCAGTGGAAAATTCATCAGCATACAATTAATTTGTCCATTTTTAGCAACTTTTTCCAACTGGCTGAGAAACCTTTCCATGCTCGTCAACTCTGACGCAGAGAGTCTATTTTATTAATTGTAATGGAAAAAGTTTGAGACTCGTTTTAATCATAAGCATTAACTTGCTGAAAAGACAGCGATACGCCCCAGAATAAGTAATGAGAATTGTTGTCGCGAGAGAAATGAGAGAGCTTTTTTATAAAATTACATTCAGAGATAATTTTTGCACAAAAGTGTTTGGTGATATAGCTTTTATCAACTTACACATTGAAGTCTCTCCGGCGGTTTTAGTTGAGCTTACAGTTTGGTCACTTTATCAAAAGTCTCATTTCAATTTTAAGTTTAGTTTCAGCACTTTTCACTGGTTTATTTTTAAATGTTTTCAAATACTTTTCCTACCTAAAAAGCACAAAAGATTTTATAAGTTTTTTCAAATTCAAATTCATAAATATAACGGTTGTCAGTCATAAAAACCGACACATCCAGACACAATGCTGAATGAGCAGATTGTCTGCGGAGGAGCTTTTCGTCATTTTGCCCCGCCGTAAAAGACGCTCATGGGAGAAAGCGTCACTTTGTGAGACATTTAGCAAGTAGAAGTACAAGTGACGGGGGTTAATTTTCCACTGTGAATACAAATAAAGTGCCCTAAAAGTGCTTGAAGGTGATACAATTGTGGGAATGACATCTTCTGAGGCACTTGAAGGGTGTCGCTTCTTTTGTGTGGGGAAAATTGTCATGCAAATCCCAAAGTGAAGGAAAGTGGAAGAATCAAGGGAGAGATTTTAAAATCAGAATGATGTACAAGAGTTCTAGCACTTCCATATTTTGTATTAAAGCTCACGAAAGGTTTCAGCACTTCTGGAATGTATTTAAAACACTTTCAACCTTCAATTCTGTTCTTTTCTTTAAATGTTATATGCTTTTCAAAAAAACTTGTAGAGAAACTTTGAAAGATATCAAAAAAATTTAAAAGAGAGAAATATTTGAAAATCGTTTCGAAGAATTTAATATGTAAAGTATCATAAAACCTACAAAACATCACAATTTTTCAAAATTTTGTAACTTTACGTAGAGGTTCTACAGGATTTTGAAAAGCTTTGAGCTTTTTTCAATGGGCTTTTAAAAGGCAACAATGCTAAAGCTTAGAAATTTATCCAATTCAAAAACTGTTTAAAGTTTTGAAAACACTCCTTAAACTTTTAAGCTCTTTGCCTATATCAAATTTGCTAAAGCTTTACAGAAACTTTTGAAAGCTCTTGATTTCTCTCAAGCTTCAAATCTACTTATGAAGTTTTATAAATCAATAGCTTAAAAAACTCTTCTTCCACTTCCGATCGCGCACTTCTCTTCTAGTGTACATCACTTCTGATCATAATATTTCCCCCTTGGGATGAAACGATTTTTGGCCAAAGGACTCCGGGAGGAAGGTGATGGAAGTGGTAGCGAAAAGGCGCCAAGAGTGCAGATGGTGGAGGTCGGGAGTTTCGCGGGTGAATTTAATTAAAATTGCAATCATTTCACTTTCTCATCATTAACTTGTCAATTTTCTGGGCAAAATATTCTTGGGATTCATGGCGCTGAGACACTCACTTTCACGTTAATGAGGAGCATGGTTAAAGGGCGACAAGTAAATTGCATTGCTCTCTTCATTAGACAATATCACATCCACAAGGAGGAAAATCCCTTAACGGAGATTGCTGACGGTGTGTTCATGGGAATTTTCTTTTCCCTCTTCCACCCATTCTGTCACAAAGTTCAAATCAAATATAGAAGGTAGAAAAGAAACTTTTGATTTCCACTGATACTTTCGATCGTGAGAAATTGTGTCACAGAAATTCCCTGGATAACAAAGGGTTTTTTTCTCACAATGTAATTAAAATTCACCCCCAGGAGCACTCAATTGAGTTTCAACTTGTGTTTTACAACCCGAAAAAAAAATACATAAAAAAAGGAGATGAAAGAACAATCCCTCATAATTATTTTATCATCATTTGTGTATGCTTTAGCCCGTCACATGCTTTTACATCTTCTAGGTAATTTTTTATTTTAATTGTATTTTATCCCTTTAGGGGCACGTCATCTGTGAATTTGTTGGACATTCGTATGTTTATTAAATTTTCGATGTGTTTCTTGTATTGCTAGGAGGACTTTTTTTCATTTATTTATAAACTAAATTTCTTAATTTATTAAATATTATGATTTTCTAACCAATTGTTCTTGTTGATTATTCTGCATTGTCAGAAACTCATCGAAAACACATCGAAGGTTTAATATATAGACAAAATTTAAAGTTGCCAAAGTTACAAAGTTATTTTCCTGTTTTACAGTTTAAAGCCCGTTCTCGATAACTTTTTGACCAGAAAATATCTGACTAATATCTACTGAAATCCATAATTCCATAGAGTAATTATCCCCTTATTATGCTCGCTCGCTTAATACCCTTTTTCACGCAAAGATATAATCATATTTGAGTGATGTTTATATCAATTTAAAACCACATACAAATTATGTTCTATGCAATTTAGTGTGTAATTATTTATTACAAAATTCAATTTCCCCTCCACGTAGACTGCAAGTTTATTAAATTTATCGCGAAGACGCTTCCAGTAAAGGCAAACTCCTCATGTTGGCAAATTGCACCGGAAATTGCCACCGAGGTAAATAGAATTTGTGGTTGGAGACTTTCTGAAGATTTTAAAGGTTTTCTTCACTCACGGAATTGTAACGAAACACAGAGATTTTAGCACTGTTGCACCTCGGATTTTGAGACACTCATGAGAAGACTTCCGCGAGTCCTCTTTGTGCAATTCAACTGTTCAGAGTCACGACCACACGACGACTGAGGGTAAGCTTCAGAGTTCTTATAGTGGCAAACATCATCATCATTGTCATGGCATTTCCCCAGGATGATTTCCCTTCTATCGTGGGGAAAGTCACAAGTTTGGGCTGTTCTGGGAAAAGGTAGCAAAGGAAGTTTATGGGAATTTTTGGGTGTAAAAATAATACAGAAATTCCTATTGAGTCATTATCACCTGTGATGGGATTTTCTGGACAGGAAAATTTCATGTTTCACCAGGATTTTATCATCATGAGAGATTCCGGTGGGAAAACAGTAAATCATGCGCAGAGGCGCAATGATAAAAGGAGGGAAAAACAACGTGGAGCTTTCCCCATGCGATGGAGACGCCTGGTGGGAGGGTGAAAGCATGAGAAATTAGTAAAATTTACACTCAACTCAAGGAACATCCATAGAAATGCGAAATTGCACTTTTATGACTTCCCACTAGCACAATTTATTTAACTCTTTTCGCCATGTACACCTCTTTTCCGTCTAATTTTCCGTTCAGTGCAGTTCTTCATGTTCGCAAATCTAGTGGGAAAGTTCCTTTTCAGGGCAAAAAATGTGGATGACCCAATGAAAGGAGATAGCAATTGTGTCGCTAAAAGTGAAATTAATTCAGTGATTCAGTGCTTCTGCCCGTCGAGGAGTGTATTGTGACGAGACAGGAGACATATAAAGTGATTTTTGCCCTTTCCACTTGCGTAAAAGCAATAAAGGAAAGTGAAAGAAAATGATCGTAAAAATTGTGATGGCAAAAGTTGCAATTTTATGAGGCGCCTGCCAGAAAGTTTGTCAATTGAGGTGAAAAGGGAAGGAGGTAAAACGATAAAAGGAGCTCTCCTGGGTGTCAATGGCTTTCTCACCTTTTACCTCAAGTGCCCAAGATGGTGCTTGTAGAGTTCTGGCGTGAAAAATTGCAAAATTGCTCTTCATTTCACTTTTCAAGTGATAATTTTGGTATAAAATGTTGAGAATTTTTACAGTTGCCAACAAAATGTCTTTAAATCAAAGGGGAGGGAGGAAATATTATGGACTGAAGTGGTGTACATTTTAATGGAAGTGCGTGAGAGCTTTTGGAAGTGGAATGAAAATGCTAAGATAAGAAAAGAAATTTTAAAAGTATCCAAAGTTTCCAGAGTTTCAAATTATTTTTAAGAGCTTTTAGAAACTTTCAAAAGTTTGTATGGAAATTCCTAAACATTGAAAAGTGTAACTTTGATTTGAGAGCTTCTTAAAATTGTTTTAAAGCTTTGTAGGAATTTACGAGCATTTAAAAAAGGTATTAGGGAAAATTTATTAAACTTTCGCTCAATTTTTGAGAGCTTTTGAAGTTTTCGCAAAGCTTTTAAAATTATTGGATGCTTTTGCAAATTTTCTTAAAGCTTTCATAAAAAGCTTTGGAAACCTTTTCTAGAAAGCTGTTTCAGAAGGCTTTCTTATATATTTTTTTAGTAATGTTTTCTTAGAAAGCATTAGAAAGCTTTTTTAGGAAGCTCTATTAGAAAGCTGTTTTATAAAACTCTAGAAAGTTTTCTAAGGAAGTTTGGGAAGCTCTAGAGAGCTTTTATCGAAAACTTTCTTGGAAAGAATTATTAAAAAGCATAGGAAAGCCCTCTTAAAAAGCTTTTCAGAAAGCTTTTTTAGAAAGCTTTCTTGGAAAGCTCTTTTTATTAGTATATTATTAGAAAGCTTTAACATAAAGCTATATAGAATGCTTTCTTAAAAAGCTAAGAAAGCTCTGAAAAGCTTTCTTAAAAAGCTTGTGAAAACTCTGAAAATCTTTCTTAAAAAGCTTGAGAAAGCTCTGAAAAGCTTTCTTATAAAGCATTAGAAGGCTTTTTAAATAGAATATAAAATTGATAGAATGAGTGCTCTTCAGAGCTTCCGAATTGGACTTTGGGGAACTTTTCTACAAAATATGGAAGTGCTGGAAGTGGTGTACGTGTTTTGGACCATAATACCTCCCCCGTTGAATTATTTTATTTCAAAATCATTAACGTTCATTTAACAGCATTTTCAAGGAGAATAAAAAAAATTCTTTTTCGGTCATGATAGAACTATAAGTTCTCTAAGACCTTATGGGTATAGTATAAGGGGGTTAAAAAAAATAAAAAAATTCAAATTATCTTAAACATTGCACACCCAGTGTATTTTATTCGCATAAATTATTCTTATAAAAAACTTCTCTGAGATGATGGAATGCTGAATTATCTCCCCCAGGGAAAATCTTTTGTTGTTGCATTGAACTCCTGACCCAAAATGCATAATGGATCAGGCTGGAGTATCGTGGAGTCCTCGTCCACAGCATTTCTCGATGATTTCGATGAAAATAACACACCAGAAGCTAAGCCAACAGGTTCTTATGCCATATCCTCCTTGGACGTCCACGAGGGCGCTTTCCACTTTGTCTTTTTGGCCACATTCCTCTCATACATCACACCACATGAGCTGCCAGTGGGTGAGTTGGTCAGAAGAACCCTGGCATCGTTCCCTATATGACTGTTTTCTGGCAAGTTTCTTGTGTTGCAGAACTCCTGCGGGATGTCCTTCGCTCCAGAGTTTCAGTGCCCGAGTTAATTCTTCAGGCGCTCAAAATTGAGTCTGGCTTTATCTTTCTGGTGGCACTTTTCATCCTCGTAGCTATGATACCAGTCACCGTCCTGCTGACATGGAGTTGCTCTGGCAAAACTCCAGTGTCACAATGTGACTCCCAGCCCTCATCTGAAGACACCACAACAGCTTCCTCAATGGCGGGATCTTCAGTGATGATGATTGATGAATCCCTAGAGGATTCACTCAACTGTCGCCGTAGGGTTTTAGCGGGAGTTCTGCAATTCCTCTTAGTAGCTCTTCTCGCCAGTGTCATAACGATGTTCGTGACGAACGAACGAGTGGCTTCTACTCTTGAGAAAACCCCGTCTATGGTCAGAATGTCTCTCCAAGACGCCGAAATGTTCATTAAAGACAGTTTCCGGTGAGCATAAAAAATTCAAATTCAAATCCTAACCGTTATTTATTATTTACTGTTCCCCCACAGACAAATCACTTTCTCCACTCACTCAGCTCTGGCTAATGTTACGGACAATATCCAGAAGGACTTGTCTAATGTGGACAGCCTCCTGGGGGAACCAATCCGTCGCGATTTGGCCCAGAGTTCAGGCATTGAGTTGGCCTTCGAGGCGCTCCTCAATCTCTGCGCCCTCAATCTTGAGCTCCTCCGGCGAGTTCATCTGCTCCAGAAGAGCGTCTCCCGTGCTATTGTCGTATCTGCTGATGCTGCAGCTCGCGTGGAGGATCTTCAGTTTCAGCTATCGATGCTCCAGCAGCAATGTCTGTCCAGGGATCGTCCTCTGTGTGAAACCCTCCGTCTGCATGGATTTGACGAGAGCGGACTCTTAAGGGCTCTGCAGGGACTCCAGCGAGATCCGGCGTTATTGAGAATGATGAGCCTTGGAGAAGTGGAAGTAGATAGCCGATGGCAGAATCTCTCGCATGAAGTCACAGCAGCGAGAGCGACTTTCTTCGGTTACCCATTGATGGTGTTGGAGGAGACTGAGGCGACCAGGGAGGCGGTGAAGAGGGAGTTGGTGCGTTTCAAAGATGCTGATCAGTGGTTCAGGAGGGACTTTGGGATTCTGGCTAGGAACCTCCTAGACGAGGTAGATCACTTGTGGGCAAGGATTGTACCCGGATTCGATGAGATGCAAATCGGAGGACGACTCTTGTGGATCTTTGGGGTGTGCTGTTCAATTGTTGCCCTCATCGTGACTCTCCTCATCTGCTCAGCACTCAGCTGCTCCTGCTGCGAGGCCGATGACAAAGCGGGAGTTACTCTGCTGGGTGGTACAGCCCTAATGAGCATCTGCAGCTTCTCATTGTCCTTCTTTGGCATCATGGTGATGCTTCTGGGCGGCCATGGGGAGATCTTTATCTGTCGCCCTCTCAACGACTCCCCAGATTACGCTATCCTCCAGAGATTGCTGGACAAGCCCGGCCTTCTTCTGGCCACTGAAACTCACACGGGAGTTATCAATTCCATCCTCAGTCGAGCCAGTAACGCCAGAAACGCAACTGTGACCACAACACTGGCGCACGCGATAGAGCAATGTGGCCAGAATGCCTCCACCTACGCCACATTTCAGTTGGAGAATCTCTTTGGAGTCAGCGAAATGCTCTCCCTGGAGACTTATCCCACTTTCACTGAAGCTGTGGCGGCTGTGGTGGCTAACGAGGGTGATTTTCTCACACTCACCACATCCCTGGGGCAAATCCTGCACATCATCATCAATGAGTCACATGTGAATCTCACCAGGTATCGCATGCAACTGAGTCAGGCCACTCCCGAGAGGGATCTGGCCACATTCATCGACCAAATGCATCGAGTGTCCCTACAGGTGATTGGGAAGAGATTTATGGTTAAAAATAATTTTTTTGCATTGCTTTTTTTCCCTTAAAATCAAATGGGATCAATCAAGGAATTTTAAAGTGGTGTACATTTGAATGGAAGTGCGTGAGAGCTTTTGGAAGTAGAATAGAATTGCTAAGACAAGTCAAGTGATTTTGAAAGCATCCAAAGAAAATCAGGAGCTTTGGGAAATTCTTCCAGAGTATTTAATCATTTTTATGAGCTTTAATTTCCAGGAACTTTTAAGGAAATTCCTAAACATTGAATAGTGTAATCTTGATTGAGTAAGAGCTTTTTAAAATTGCTTTAAAGGTCTGCGGAAATTTACAACCATTTAAAAAAAATGTCACGGAAAATTTGTAAAGCTTTCGCACAAATTTTAGAGCTTTCGAAGTTTTCTTAAAGCTTTCAAGGAAAGCTGTTTTCGAAAGCTTTCTTATAAACCTTCTTTTAGAAGACTTTCTTGGAAAGCTTTATAAAGCTTTCTTAGCTTTTTAAGAAGACTTTCTTAGAAAGGTTTTTTTTAAAGTTTTCTTATATAGCTTTTTTAGTCAACTTTCTTGGAAAGCTTTCTTAGGAAGCTTTATTAGAAAGTTTAAGAAAGCTTTTTAAACAAATCTTTAGAAAGCTTTTTTAGTCAAGGAATTTTGGAATATTTTAAGACTCACTTTGTATTTACATCATCTCTACCAACACCTCCCTATTTTGATTTTCAATCTGCTAATTGACGAGCTCTTTTATAAAGAATTGTCAGATCAATGTTCAACTTAAAATTCAATTTAATTCAATACATAAATTACTTTATAATAAATTGATAGTGTAAAAAAACTCTTGGGGGGCAAAATTAACAAAAACCCGTCGAAATATTGATTATAAATTTTGAACATATTTTATGCATATAGCATTGGAAAACTCGATAAATTACCATGTAGCAAAATGTGGGTCAGAAACTCTTCTTCTCGCCAGATTCGAGATGTTGCAACATCATCACGTATGACTACGCTTGGGAGTCGAGCCAAAAGACTCGAGGTGAGCGTGATGCAGTTCCTGGAGCAACTTAGGGCCGAGCTCCTCTACCATCTAACAGCGCTGGAGCTGCAGAAAGATCCTTGGGAGAAGCAGTTGAACAAATCTCTGAGTCTCTTGCTGTCCGCCCAGGAGATCATCAGCGCGGAGGCTGCAGAGACCTGCCGAAATCACACGGAGGCCTATCAAAGAAGACTCGTTAGTCATTTGAGCACTGCCCTCGAGAATCTCCTGGACACACTCAATAACGAGACAGCCTCCTGTTCACCCCTCTTTGCCATTTTCACGGCAAACAGGGCGCTGTTCTGCGGTCACCTCATGGATCCCCTGCATGGCCTGTGGTTTGCAACATTCTGCTGTCTCCTCCTCTGGGCCATAGCCTCACCACTCAGTCTCTCGCTCAGCCAGATATTCAGGCGCCTCCAGAAGGTCAGGAGACTGAGACATACCAACAGCCACCAGTACGGGTAGTTCCTTACCAATATGATGATCCACATTGAATCATAAACTCATTTGACCCTGATCTTTTTCTCTCTGTCTGCAATCTGGCCACTTTCAGTGCTCCCTCGGACATCCAAATCATCTCGGAGCAGAGCAATTGGGGGGCAGCCGCAAGGTAAACCTCCTTCGGCGCCCTTCGCGCCATTTACATCCAAAATCAGCTCAGATTTATGGCTGACAGAGTTGTGGGTGGTTTAGATGAGAGATGAAGATTTTGAGTGGAAATTAATTCAATCGTTAATCTTTATTATATATTTTTAAAAAATTTCTGTCGATTTAAATCATAAAACGATTTACAATAATCTTTCATCTTAGTAATAAAATTAAGCCACTATCAACTCTGTCTGCTTGTTAAAGGTATCAATTTACGTAATTTAATCCTCTTGTGACATATATATTCTCTCTTTTTTTGCCAGACGAGACGATTTGGATATTGACAGGTCAAATTGGTGATTCATGGTGCATCAGAATGAAGCATTGCATATATCGGAAAATATTGCCTCTTTGTAGGACCTGCGAGCTCCCGTCTGCCGGACACTTTGTCATCTTCACAGATGATGATCGAAGTGCAGAAATTTTAATATGAAAATCTTCATGCGATCTTTATTGCCCATCTTAAACGGCCAATTTTCTAATAAAGAGCGTTTTAGACCAAATTTACATCACTGGTCTCTCTTTTTTGCGTAATTTGAATTCACTCTCGGCATTTCAATGGAAAAATTGGTCATTTGAATAACTCTGAATATTGTATGAGTTATTTAATTGTTTTGCATTATGTTGTCAAGATTTTATTGGCTGCTCACGACACTCATTTGTATTCCTCATTGCATTCCTTTTTTTTCCCCTTCAATTGTTAAGGTGAAATTGGAGTAAGATGACTTGGTAAAAAAGTTGATATTTTTTTCAAAATAGGTGTGTCACCCATTCTTTAGTGATCTTGTTTTGACTTTTCAATGATTGTTTTCTCAATTGGATGTTGCCGAAAAGTCTTAATTGCTTGGCCCGGAGGAGTGCGAAAAGATCACTTCTTGACGGTGACCTGGATTTTCTGTGTGGGGACCAGCAAAACATCACCCATAAAACCCTCACTCACGCACAAAAGAGGTGAATAAAACGCAACAAGAAAAATTATATCACTCAGAGAATTGAATAAATAACAGCCAAAAACTCGATGACCTTTCTTTCCATCGTCATCATGTTCATTCACCGCGCCTCTGTGTCGATCTCTTGCGATCAGGTGTTTCAAGATCGAGCATGTGGCGAAAAAAGAGCGCACAAAAGAATGCGATCGCATTGCAGATCGTACAAAAATAACTTTCCATTTCATCGGTCATCATTTTTGGCCCAGGCTGCATTCTACCTACATATCTCTGCACACGATCACAATGAAAAAGGTGAATAAATCCCAATTAGCTCACCCGGTAAAGATCACCATCGCCACGGGTAATCCAGTATCAGAAACACTCTCGTTTTTTTTTACCCCACCTCTTATGCAATCATTTAACAATCCTCTATCGCGATTGATCACTACCTTCCGCCACGTCTCAAATTCGTGGTGCGTGTTTTGCATCTTTTATTCAAATTAATGCCCGATTTATTGCCGCTTGATCTCTTTTGCCTTCTCATATAGGCCTAATGCAGTTTTGAGTAACAACACGGAGACACCAAATGTCGCCACTCTCATTTTTCGTAACCGACTCACTTTAAGATCATATCAGGAGATTTAGTGTCTCTGCCTGAGAGGCTATCCCACTAATCTATGGCTTGATAGGAATTTCGGTGACTTCGGGGTATTCAGTCGATCTTTGATCCATTGCTAATCTTCTAGATATTGTTGAATTACAATTCGCGATGTAAAGTGTGT
Organism: Phlebotomus perniciosus; assembly: GCA_918844115.2. Taxonomy (NCBI): domain Eukaryota; kingdom Metazoa; phylum Arthropoda; class Insecta; order Diptera; family Psychodidae; genus Phlebotomus; species Phlebotomus perniciosus. The sequence continues at coordinate 12,343 of CAKKOB020000314.1, read as the reverse complement.
AATAGGTTGAAGATTTAAACCTGTTTTGGTTTTCTGCAGATTTAAAATTTTATTGATATGCAGATCTTACAAGAAATTCAAGAAAAAGAATTAATAATAGTTAATCATTGCAAAAACTCATTGACTCAAAATATCTATCTTATGGAAAACCATATTGATTAGAAAGAGATGCATATACCGTAGTACACAATAAAAATATTTCTCCATCCTTTTCTAAGAATTTTTTTTTTTAATTTCATTATGATGTAGTGAATCAATGAGTTTTCTCGTTTATCAATGAGGAAATTTTTAACTGGAATACTGACTTATAAGTAAACTATCTCCTCTCTTTTAACGCACACAATAGCATGAGAGAGTGAGATGGGAGATTTGATTGAGTTGTTAGCACATTAATTAATCCTCAGCAAATTAGGTGTGATCGCACGGTTATAAAATCAATGATTAAGAAAATATCTGCCACTAATTATGTTTTTAATCAATTTTCAAAACAGATGGGAAAAATATTCCCAGCATGACTCCAAAAATATTTCAAGAACTTCCTATATTATTTTGTTGACTTCAGAAGTTGAATATTAGCGATTTGATAGAATAGGAAGGCCAAGTGGCTTTCTAAAGGCGTATCAGCCATTCTCTCGTCGTCGTGATTGAATTTGCTAACCCAATATAAAGAGCAGAACCAACAATTAAGAAGACCAACAATTAAATTCTCAACTGTAATATTTATTTCGTGAAAATAAATATGATTAAGTAAGGGTCATGAGGTCTGTTCTCATTCAGGCACAAGTTGGATTTGGCGTGAGCATTTACCAGCCGTACTGGGCGCCCAGGCCGTGGAAGCTGGCGTGGGACACAGCGGCGGCTGGGGAGTAGTGCACGGCATGTGGGGCGGCGTACACAGCTGGGGCATGGTGGGCCACATGTCCGGAGTACAGGGCTGGGGCATGATGCGCCACATGGCCGGAGTAGACAGCTGGGGCGTGGTGGGCGACCACAGGGGCGGCATAAGTCTTAGCCACAACTGGGGCGGCGTGGGCAACGACGGCGGGAGCGTGGTGGGCGACCACATGAGGGGTGTCCACGCGGCTCACGTACTTGGAGACATGCGAGTAGGGAGACTCAACGTGCTTGCCGTAGACGGCGGCAGTGGATCCCAAATGGCTGCGGAGGACGGTGTGGTGCTGAGATCCGTGGGATCCGTAGGCGTAGTGGGGAGCGGCGTAGCTGTGAGCGTAGCTGTGGGGAGCAGCGTAGCTGTGGGCATAGCTGTGGGGGGCGGCGTAGCTGTGGGCGGCATAGGCGAGGGGAGCAGCGTGGGCCACAACTGGGGCGGCATGAGCGACCACGGCGGGGGCAGCATGGCTGTAGGTGGAGACACCATGACCGTAAAGACCACCGGTGTATGCCAGATGTCCGGGAGCGTCCAGGTGACCGGCCTGGGCGATGGCGAGGGTGGCGAGGAAGGCGATCAACTGTAAGAACAATCACAAGATCACAAGATCACCAATTAGATCACTCAATCACTAGCACTTCACCAACTCCTAAATTACCTTGAATGCCATTTCTGGGATTTTTTGGTGTTGTTTGCTTGACGAATTGGAAGCGAATGATGCCTTCTGTGGAGCTCACCAACCAATTTATACACCTTCCTCAGCGTCTGGCCAGGAGGGTAAAATATCCCCCTCTCTTTGTGGGCCCGCGAGATGAATCACATGGGACATAAGACAACTTGTGAGAGTGATAATTGGATCACTTTTTTTTTCTTGGTGAGCCCATCTATTCGATGCAGAAGGTGGTCGATCGCCACCTTTTGCAATGATCAAGAGTGAAAGACTGCAGGAAAGGTCGCCTCGATCGCATTTCACAATGACCCAGGTGGGAAAAATTATGTTGGAGCGTGAGAAAAAATCGCACCAAAAATTCCCCAAAAGCTCACAGGAAAAATTCCTTTGAAAACTTTTATCTAACGATATTATACTCAATTTTATGCACGTGGCATTTTTTTATGCAACAACCAATAAATGAATGAGTTATGATTCTCTTCGCAACTGACCAATGCATCGAAATCTGCATATTTTCGTGCTTTTACACCAAGATTAATGCAATGAAGTGGATTTTGAAGTCACGTTGCTATTGCACTAGTTTTTGCGCAATGGAACGCATCAATCGTAAAAATATTTTTGGGAAAATCAAATGTTTCGAGGATATTTTTATTTTGGTGAAAAATGATGATTGGCAACAGAATCCATCGGCTTTTTTTCTTCAAATAAAAATGTGATGGAAAAATAACATAGCGTACAAGCTGTTGAATCAGAGTTGATCAATGATGCTTGACAATTTATATAGATTGAGATGAAAATATGGAGATGGAGAAATTGAGTTCAAAAATCAACGCAATATTACAAACTACTATAAATGGAAAATTCTTTTCTGGTATTTTATTTGGATTTTAATGCATTCAATAATTCTTCTACTGAAACAATTATTCAAAATGGCGTCAAACTGATATTTTCTAATTTCTGAGAATCCCATGAAAAATCATTCCAAAAGATCTTATCTTGACAAATGAGCATTTGATCTTGAAATTCCTAATGGAAATGACGTAATTTTCATTCATTCAAACTGCTTTTGACAAATGAAATCTCGTTATGAAGCACTTAAACTTTGACATTAAAAACCAAAAAAAATATATAACTCGTACATTTCAACTCTGTTGAGCTTATAAATTTACTAGGTCTCCGCGAAAAAGACGAATTGCAATCAAAACTGCTGTTAAGTAATCCAATTATCTCGATAAAAACAGTTTTTTATTATTTTCTCAAAAAAAAAAAAGAAACACCAGAGCGAGAAAAATCGGTGAAAAACGTGGTTCCACATTGAGATTCAAGGTAGAAAAAACAACTTTCTTTCGATAAAAATTTTATTTTATTGCGTCTCTAAATTATATTGTTCTAAAAGTACACAAACGGCATTTAAAACACTATCAATCATGTCAGTAAATATTCTTTGGGATTGGAATAGGGCGCGAAAGAAGGCGTGCAAGGGTTAAGGTGATCAATTGATGAATGGCGGTGTTAAATCAATGAAAAAAATGGGCTTTGATCTTGTTTCTTTTGCTGTGCGACAATGTCTCTTCTCAAGGTTCTGTGATCTCTTTTTTTTCTCTCTCAATCTTGTCTTGAAACATTTTTTTGGAGGAATATATTAATCCCTTCTCCGCGTAGACGCTGAAATGGTACAGAAAATGGTGAGAAAGATTGGTCCAAATGTAAAAAAGTGCAATCTCTATGGCTCTTTTTTTTTCACGCCAGTAAAATGTTGTAAAAGGAAGTTTATACAGCAAAGAAACCACGAAGGTGTTTTCTCACTCCAACCATTGGGCGATTGTACTGGCGGGAAAAGAAAGATGTTGCCGAGAGAGAAAAAATCGGAATTGTAAATTTTTGGCTATTTCAACTATTGCGACATAATGCATTTGGCGGTGACATTAGCAGCTAAAAAAAGAGCATATATCAGAGACTGTATAGATAAGAGTGGAAAAATTTATAGTCGCTTTAGTCAATTTAGGCATTTTAGCTTAGTATATTTAGCTGAACTCTCTTCCATTGCTGCAGGGCTCATACCCGGAATGGTGGATCTTCGGGTCCTGATTTTTATTTTTATCTATTCTATTTTGAGATAATGAGAAGCATTTGAAGGAATTTTATTAATTTTGGGATTTCATTCCCAATTTTAAGGATTTCTCAAGTCACTGAGAATATATTTAAGGTGTTTCATATAGAAAATCACGTGTAGAATCAAAGATTCTGAACTTTAAAAATGGCGAAAGGAATAGAATAGAGAGATTGACTATAACGCCAAAATACAAATTAATGTTTTAGTCGCTCCATTTGTCGCTATGGTCGCTACACTCAATGAAATTTCTGCTAATATTCTATAGTAAAACCAGTGTATATAAACCACACAAACCATTTTATCAAATTTGATTTCAGCAGAAATCAGTTGATCATACTTAATCCCGACAGAGCCGTGTAGTGGTTAGAGCTGCTGCCTATCCCTACAGGTCTTGTGAGTTCAAATCTGTCACAGGTTGAATTGAACTGATTGAACTCAGCAAATGGGAAAAAAATAAAAAAAGCCACTTAATTGCACTCAGTGGCTCAAATAGCTATTGTGGTGTTTCCACTGAGTATTAAGTTATACTTCAGTAAAGAAGTTTTCCCATTTGTTGTGGCATATAAACAGCACCCATCTGGAGAGCTTAGAGCTGGTCACTCCATCTCACCAATAACATGAAAATAATATTAAAAAAAAGACTCCGAGCGCTCACTTGTGAGCATGGAGTAAGTAGTAGTTAGGTAATCCCGCAAGTCCCCCAATTGCTTTTTATAAGAATTCATGATCGGAAACACCGAAAATCTGTAAGAATACCAGCAACTAAAAAAACTTAAACTTTATACTTTATCCAAGACACTTGTTTCAGAGTCCGCCATCTATTGACCAATCCCGAAAGCTCCACAAGCACCTGCTTCTTCAAAGGGGAAAAGCATATCTTTTCATGGACTAGAATGCAGAATTTTCATCAGCTATCTGGAATATTGCAACTCTGACGGGATAAATGACCTCAAGAGCCCTTCCTGGACACCTCAATGCGATAAAGCACAAGTCCGAATTGATGAATGAGTGAGGAGAATTGTCGGAGCAGCATGTCCGATGAGTAGGCGTCCTCCTCGTACGCACTGCATGTCTCGTCGATCTCGAAGAAGTCCGTGTTGACCTCACAGGGATGCCGCACGAAGGCACTGGGCATTGCCTCTGTGGAGAGATGTGGATAGAAGACCTTCACCTGTTTGTGCCGCATAATTGTGCTGTTGCTGGCATAAAAGGCCATATTGAGGTCATCCGTGAGACTGGACGGGATAGCCAGGAACAAGGCGTACTTCTGCTTCCGCCCCACTAACTTCAGCTCACTCATGTCCAGGATCAACTTCAATCGACGGTAGAGCATCCTCATGTCCATTCCGCCGTACTCGTAGAGGAAGAATCGCTTCTCTCGCTTGTACTTCTGTCCATTGTAGGGATTCGTGTACAGGAGTTTGCTGCTGGGGATCCGCAAGATACTCATCGGAACGCTATAGATGTGACTGGTGACCAGGTGGATGTTCACATCATTGCTTCTCACCTCGATCTCCTTGGCGAAGTGATTGGTGAGCTGCAAAACGCCGCCCTGATGGAGGAAACCGAAGAAGAGAGTGCAGAAGATGTTCACGAGATACCAGATCTTGAGGAAGTTCCGGGAAGCCTCCACACTTAGGAACCGCCGGTAGATGAAATCCGTGAGGAAGTGACGCTCCCGAAAAGGATTTGCAGTGAAGAAGCCACTCTGGAGCTTAGGCGCGTGCAGAACTACGAGAGGCAGAAGCACCGGGATGAGGAATCTCGCCTCCTGATGGTTGATCAGGGAGAGAAAGACTGTTGGCGTCACCGTGGCTACTGCCATAAGGCCTAGGATGGACTGAGCTCTTGGTAAGGAGGAGTATTCGCCACGAGAGAAGCTGAAATAATTTGTTAAAACTCAGAAAAATTTTAATTATTATAAAACTCCAGTAATTACTCACCGGAAAATGAAGAGAACCGCCGACGCGATGGCCACGATGCCGAGAATATTGAAGAGAAGTGGAATGTTGACCAGGATGTGCAGATACCAAGGATGAACCCCATGCTGAGCCGTATTACTGGGATTTATGTTGTAGCGAATGAAGTTAAGCGGAGTAAAGACAAAATTGTCAATGCTCAGTTCTAACTTCTCAATCTCTTCGGGGGTCAAGTAGCCGAAGTAGAAGCTATCCACGAGGGTGCAGATAATGAGCGACGGCACGGAGGCAACAATGAACAGCATCACCCGCACATTGAAGTCCAGGAAGGTGATGGAGCGCGAGCCGAGGCCTCTCAGGAGCCAGAAGAAGACAATCGGGAGACCGAAGAAGAGGAATGTGGGTCGATTGAAGATGCCCACGACGCAGAGGCTGGCGATCAGGAAGCAACGATTGAAGGAATGCGACGGTAGAGCACTTTTGAGCTTGAAGATCTTCACGCGCTCCACAATTCTGGTGGCCTCGCGGTACTTGTCGTGCAGCAGCTCCGTCTGCGAGATCACGCTGTTGGACAGCAGCATGCATTCGGCCACCAGGCAGAGGAGGAAGCTGGTGAGGATCATCTCCAGGGTGTTGCTGAAAGTGCGCGTGCCGAAGACCAGCATCACGTAGGAGCTGGCCAGCACCAGGAGTCGCATCTCGTACCTCAGGCCGTACACATGGCAGATCCGGAACAAGCTGAAGTCACACAAAAATGACAGCAGACACATGCAGAGGCGCGGGAAGATGAGCATTGTGTAGCTGGAGATAAGATTAATGCCCAGGAAGTGCACAAAGTAGACATTGAGGAGCTTGAGGATGTTGAAGGGCACTTTGATGACGCAAAGAGGCGCCAGGACGCTCCTGATGGGGAAGGTGGCGTTATATTCCCAAGTTCTAACCACCTCCAGGTGGAATTCATCGCCCGCCATGGGCTCCAGGGTCTGAAAGAACTCATCCGGATGGATGTAGCCGGTCTGGGGCAGAAACACAAGAGCCACTCGGAGGACGGCCAGGAGGAAGTACCGGAAGAGGGTCCTTCGGTCCTTCGTGTGGGTGATTGCTCGCAGGTAGCTGTTGAACTTCATCCCTGGATTCACTGGCTCACAGCATTGGAATTACTGGGCTCTCTTACACTTAATCAGCTGAGAAGAATTCAATTTTCTCAATGGGGCACAAAATCAAAACAAACACGAATAGGCCGAATATCAGACGACTGCAAAAAATAGTCTAATAAATTCAAACGTAACGGATACACTGTTATACTTAATGAGTAATTGTATGGTCTGCAAGGTGGTCTGTGTGAAAAGTCTCCTGTGATCTTGTGTGATTTCACATGCTGAAAGGAAAAAGGTTATGTTATCGGGCTCAGAATGACCGGAATTCTTTCTTCCTATGCTGTAACTCAATGGAGTGCGATTAAACTTCAATTCACAAACACACTTAATAACTAACAATAAATAAAAATCCATAATTTTATGGAGGTAATCTTGTCGCGTGCGTTGGCGTGTGTGGCTTTGTTGCAACTGAGAAAAGTCGATGATTCGTCCCTTGAACTCACTCAACTCATCGACTGCGATCTGTCCGGCGACATCCCAGGACACGTCCATCACCGGATATATATTTTTTAAGACGCATTTCTTTTAGAGATTTCCTGATTTCTTATTATCCAAATTGTATTTTTATTAAGTTATTTAAGGTGTTATAATACTGTTTCATAATTTATGCTCCTAAAAAAATAATTTACCAACTGTTTTTCTTAGTGTTAAGCAAAGACACATATTCCTATTCAATTGATTCAATTGACTTTAGGGTGGGAGTTCTCGAATACAACGCCTAAAGTTATGCTTTTTTGAGAATTTCAAAAATTATCAACTTGAAAAGTAACGACATCGAGGATCAATTCCTACAAATTCTTCCTCAAACACTTAATTTTTGCTCAGGTGATTTCCTCAAACCACTGCAATGCGCGGCAAACGAGCCCCTTACATTGTCTGTGATACTGGGAATTAAGACAATTCCTCAGACATTTTTCTAAATCTCTCTCCAAATATTTGCTCATCAAGTCATTGTTTATTTCTATTTACTATTCCTCATATCGCTATCAGCAACATGCATTTAATTTTCTGAGACGCTATAAAATGCCTAAACACTCTCAAACGACCTCCAGTCGGTCGAGGAAAGAAAGGTGGCAAAAATGCGTCTCGCGGTGGTGTTACTGTGTGCTTTTCTTGTGATAACGCTGGAAGTGGCGGCCAAGAAGGAGGTCAAAGCCAAGGGAAAGATCAAGGAAGCGGCCAAGCCTGTGGAGAAGGAGGTAGTTGAGGAGGAACCTGTCCTGGAGGAGGAGGAAATTGAACCTGAAGTAGTGGAGGATGAGCTGGCAGTTGAACCCGTTGAGGAGGAGATTGAACCTCCGGCGAAGGTGAAAGTGAAAGAGGAGAAGCGGGAAAAGCCCGCAAAGGTGAAGGAGGCGAAAGAGGCGAAAGGTAGCAAGAAAAAGGAGAAAACCAAGGAGAAAGGCAAGAAGGGCAAGAAGGACAAGAAAAGTAAAAAATCCCATGAGAAAAAGAGTGAATTGTAGAAGAAATTATTGATGTTTATTAGAATTCAATAAATTATTAGAAACATTTTTAATTATTTCTTTGTCTTTCCGTTGCTTCAACACTTTCCATTCTGCCCGTTTTTTGACCCTTAATATTCCATTGAGAACTTCACTCGATTGCCTCGAACGCTTAATGCTCATGCGCTGCACCAAAAAATCCATATTGCAATCTTTCAATGAGGACAATTGGTAAAAGTCCTGAGTGAGTGTCTTGTTAATTCAGCAAAATTGTGTTTAAGTGCTGTTCCAAAGTCGAAGCAATGCAAAAGCTGCCCGAAAAACTTCTCCTTATTGCAATTATTTTCTGTAAGTTAAAAAGGAATCACCCCAGATTTTCCTCCGCAAAGGCTGTAATTTTCCATTGAAAAAAATTTTCAGGCTCTCTCCTGAAAGTCGCAGTTAATCTCCAACTGGAGGGATTGTCCACGAAGAAGCCTAGAATCACAAAGTACACCACAAAGTCCTCACAATCCGTAATAGAACTTTGATAATTTATTATATTGGTGAGGTACATATAATACAAGAGAATGTCTCTGTTCTTGTTCTAATAATAGGCAACTGCTTCTCCTGCCACAACATCATTTTACCGTGTTAATGCAACAAATGGAGCAACTTGCATCCTAATCCGAACGGACGGACTTCTCAGTATTCAGTATAGAAATAAACTAGGGGAAGATAAGGTAATTTTTGACGAGAAATTTTTTCGAAATCTAGTAGAAAGAAAAATGCTTGATAAAGTCCTTACATAATCCCCATAATCCATTTGGGATATGAATGACAAAATGATTGATTAATCCTGAGGGTTTACATACACATAAAAGGAATTTTATCACCGAAAGGTACAATACAATTAAACTAAATGGAGAAAGAGTTAAAAAGAAAAAAATCAAGGGGAAGATATTATGAACTGAAGTAGTGTACATTTGAATGGAAGTGCGCGAGAGCTTTATGGAAGTGGAACGGAAATGCTAAGTCAAGTAAATATGAAAGCTTCTAAGAATGATCAGGTGCTTTAGAATTCTCATTTTTGAAGAGCTTTTGAAATCTTTAAGCAGCTTTAAAGAAAATTCCTAAACTTTGAAAAATGTCAGCTTGATTAGCTGAAAGCTTTCTAAAATTGCTATATAGCTCTGCAGAAATTTGGAAAAATTTAAAAAAAAAAATCTGGAAAATTTATAAAGCTTTCGGATAACTTTTTAGTAGAGCTTTTAAAAATCCTGGAAAACTTCCAGAATTTCTTAAAGCTTACATTGAAATCTTTCTCAGATAGCTTTTGAAACTTTTTTAAAAAAAAAACTCTAGAAACCTTTTTTGGAAACCTTTCATAGAAAGCTTTCTAAAGCTTTTTAAGTTTTCTTGGAAAACATTCTTATAAAGCTTTTTTAGAAAAGTTTAAACTAGAACGCTTTCTAGTGACCTTTCTTAGAAAGCTCCAGAAAAGCTTTTCCACAAAGTTTTTAATGACACTTTTCTTAGAAAGTCCTAGCTTTCTAAAAAGTTTTTCTTTGGAACCTCTAGAAGCCTTTCTTAGAAAACTTTTTTTAAAGCTTTCTTAGAAAGATTTGGAAAAGCTCCTAGAAAGCTTATTTTAGTGATACTTTCTTAGAAAGCTTTTGTCTAGAAGGCGTTAAGAAAATAAAATTGATAGGATGAAAGCTCCTGAAAGCAATAGAATTGCAGCTTTTGGGAGCTTTTCTACAAAAAGTGGAAGTGGTGTTACGTCTTTTTAGTCCTAATATCTCCCCCTTTAGAAAAACCCAAATTTTACTGCGCAACACTCAGAAAAATATATGTTAAAATGTGTTAAAATAATTATCCTTTTCTCCAGGAAGCGGACGTTTTTCTCCCGGACAATGTCGACCTCAAGGGTGAATGCTACGAGGATGAGTCCAGCATCACGTTGGGCTTCAAGGGTTTTGTGCTCACGATGAACTTCAAAAAGACACCTGGTGGTGAGAGATGGTACATCAACAATGTGGATCTTGCCTACTCCTCGTCCAATCATGTCTTTGAGCACGTGGATCGACCCAATCTGGACGTGAAGCTCTCCACTCCGCCCCACAACACCCTGCTCTTCCCCACGCCCGTGGGCAAGTCCTACACGTGCGACAAGGAGCGCGTGATCACCATGTTCGCTCAGGATGAGGATGATCGGTCGGGGCATCTGGCGAAGCTGTACCTGCGTGATCTGCGGATGCAGAGCTTCATGTACAAGAAGGCCAGCACGTGGGGTCCCTCGTACCAGTGCAGTGCCACAGGCACTTATCGCGATGAGACGGCGCCTATTGCCGTGGGCTCCACTCTAGCCGTAATGACGCTCTGCATGATCACGGGCTACGGCCTATGGCGCTACTTCAAAGTGAAGAAGGTCCAATATGGCACCATGGAGTAAAGTTTTTTTGTCCAAATATTTTCTTCTCTTTGTGTCGAAACAATTTATTTTTAAACGATATCAGAGATGGACGAAGAATTACGGTTTTCTTTGTAAGTCTTCTAAGGTCGTGGGTTCAAGCCTCAATGAGAGAAAATATCAAGAATATATTTTTAAACAGTTTTTCATGTTTTAAAATCATCAATATTGATTCCTTGTTGGTAATTTATCCACCCAATCAACGATACTCAATCAACAATTGCCAATTATTGCAAGCAATGGATTATCTTGTTAGCAGAATATTTTATAGAGAATCTTATTACCATACTAACATGTTTTGCTCTATGATTATTGTCAGCATAGCTCATGTAATTAAATTAGGTGTCAGCATATCGTGTCAGTTTCAGTTAAAAGTCATTTCATGTGCACTTCAATTATGCAAATATAGCTGAATTTTGCATAATTTCCAGTTATTATTCTGAACATGAAAACGTTATCTATTCATTTGCTTTCATTAAACAGTGTCCCAGTTGACGCAAAAAAAAATCGTCCATCTCTGGACCAGAGAAGTCCCCACAGTTATAAAAGGAAATGATAATTTATTGTAAAAGTTATGTGAAATATGAAGTCTTCCACTTTAAAGTCAGACAGAGGAAAATTTACGAGAAGTTGTTAGAAATAGTCGTTATCGCGCAGAATTTATCATATTCTGACCAAATTGTAATGCATTACTAGAACATATCAATATTGATGTTGCCCAGAGTCAAATATATCTCATCCCGCAGAGAAGAGTTTAGAAATGACCTCATTTCGGCCATTTATCGTGTCATGTTGAGACTTTTCTTAATTTTTTTTTCTCTCCCCCATTTTCTTTGTCTATTAATGTTAAGCTTTATGCGTATTTATTGAAAAAAAGAGTAAATTAAAAAAGGAAATAAAGTTCAATTAAATACCATCGCCTCGGGAATTTATTTGAGAGAGCTGCTATATAGAGAGAGAGATTTTTCAACACGGAAGAACTCCTACTTGGCCAATCGAATCTTAGTGAGGAAGCAGCAAAAGTTACCATCCTCATTTGAGATCTTCATCTTGATGTCGAACACGCGAATGGGGAATTTCTTGGAGACATTCAGTGTCCAGGCGTACGTGTTGTTGACGCTGGACTCAACTGGGCAGGTGACAATGTTGCAACCATTTGTGTCCACACCGATCAGGGGCAGATCCACTCCATCATTGCTCCAGTAGATCCTGCTATCCAGCTCTGTAGCCCGGAAGGTTGTTGAATAGTCAAATTCAATGGTGGCTGAACGACCGCGCTTTATCTTGCACGGCTGGTCATTCTCAGCCTCTGGACAGGGATTTATCCGGACAGCGTGGATTGTACACTCTTGTGGAGCTGAAATATTCATACAATTCATTCAATTGAGGTGAATGAGTCACTTTGAAGTGATTTATGAACTTAAGAGAGTTACACAGCGCCTGGTCGTAATTGTACGAGCAGGGAGAGAAAATCATGAAGTAAAATTATTGTAGTGAGTAAAGTTGCTTTACGACATGATAATTTTACTTAAGTAGATTTTATGTTTATATTTCTCTTAAACTTCTCCGCCATTTCGAACAACATGGCGGCAAGTAACGATAAACACTTAAGATTTACGTTGAGCTGACCTCAAATTTGCGTAATTCTTACGGAAATTTTATACATACTTCGCTTCGCAGATTAAAATATTGTTTTTT
>CAKKOB020000313.1:39497-61231 GCA_918844115.2 Phlebotomus perniciosus | reverse complement strand
TGTGCGGGATTGTGTAAAGTGCCAAATTGTCGTGCAACATGTGTGTGGCATAGAGTCAAATACAAAACACACACATTTAGCTCTCGAACTCGATTACAAACCAGTCTCAGGTTTTGATTGCGATATCGTTACAATGTCGTTACATAGTATTCAAACCACCGGCCGATGCGGATAGGAACGTAGTTGATGCTTTGGAATTATTCCTTTGTGAAATGGTAATGCAAGTTATTGACATTGGAAAGTGTTAATTTTTCAGGCGGTATTATATGCCAGAACATCTAGGCAACTGATTCACGTTAAAGTATCAAGACAAACAATATTCAAAAATTAAGTGGGTCCAGTCTCCAAATTTACCTTATTGATTTGAAATTTACTCCAACCTACAATTCAATGTATAACTTGCAATTTGTAACTTGCAACTGCCGAGCAGCCTTTTAAGGCTATAGGCAAAACTTCTCTCTATTGAAATCTCTGCCTTGTCTCTCACATTAATAATTGTACAGAACAATTGCGAAACATACAACCAGTGAAAGGACTTTTCCATCGTTTTGTCCTGGAGGTTGGTATCAACGCTAAGACGGCGATGGACGCATGAATGTGAGATATTGTAAAAACTGATTTCATAGATGAATAAAATAAATGAATGAAATGAATGAATGAATGAATATACGGGATACGGGGACATCCCAGTTAGATGACGTTCCAAGTTACATAGATGGGCATATCCTATTAGGTATTTTTGTGGGATCCGGATTTGTGTGCACACAATCCAGGACTACCGTGGATTGTTGTAGATGATGGACCTCCTCCCCAGCAAGGGCCATTTGAATGATCTTTCGTTACAATCTAAAAAATACAAATTATCTATTACATACATATATAGCTGATATTATTAATATTTCGTTAATAATAGATAAGTGTTTTTTTCTTTGCTTTTTATAAGTTATCTTATCAAACTGTGTTTCTTTAAACCGCGAAATAACTCGCAAAAAGTCATATGTAAAATAATACCTATGCCTATATATGTAAATATTACATAATGCCATCTTCCGCTTGATTTTAGCTTTTATACATTAGCACCCGTTTTAGTGTAGTTTGTGTCTTTGCTAAATTAATTGTGACACTCATTTACATATATAGGTACATACATATACGCACCGACACATATTTGAAAATTTTAATTTCAACTGTCATCGTGTAGGTATAACTTAAAAAAAACTCAAAGTTTTTTACTATTTACTCTGTAAATTTTCATAAAATAAACTAAATGGACATACAAATCATTCGTACATAGGTAAGATGAAGAGAAGGGGTATTGTCGTTCCAAACAACCCCATCATATATAACTTGAACTGCTACATATTCAGTTCTGTGGTCATAAGGAGACGAAGATGTTCCAAATAAAGTTTGAAATTTGTATTGAAGGTAGGTACCAAAAGGAGGTAGGTATATAATTTTTCTTTACTGGACCGCAGCCACCAAGTGAACGACGCATCACGTGTATGGCGACGAATGGCGTCCATTGTCATTAAGGGCGGAAAAAGTAAACAAACCGTTTTCCATGGAAACGACCACCTGTTGCTTTGGCTGTCCTTTCAGAAAAGATAAATTTTGCTGACCTTTCCCTCCCCTACTCACACCCACCCTGTCTTATGTGAATGCCCCATTGTGGCGGTCTCTTTTTAGGTCAGTAGCATTTCCCATCCCCTAATTAGATGACATCTCTTAACGAATCCTTGCAGCACAACTGCATCTTCGCTAATATTCCTCCTGCGTGTCTCGGGAGGATTCCCGCCAAGGAACTCAACCGAATTTCAACCCTTATTTTAGTACTCTTTGAGCGGAGAGTGAATATTCCACCCCCGAAGAGAGGGACAAGTGGAAATTTTCTGTCCCTTTTCAAAGATAGATATTGATTCCGACGCTGGAGCACGACTCAGGCACGAGTGTCTCCACCACATACAATCGCAAATTGGGAACCCTCTTTTGCGATACTGTTTAGGGCGGTTCCGCAGAACAGACTCGTAGCCGTGCAGAAAATCGCAAAAATCACACAGTGAGTACTTTAAAATATCTTTTCACAAGTTATTTCGCCTTCATGTCTCCAGGGACTCTCAATCAAGTTACTAGTAATTGCAATTACATAAGAATACAAGTGATTTCTCGAAGAAAAAAGTAACATATAGTTCTCAGTCAAAAAGTGGACCATAATTTGTGAAGAAGTCTAGTTAACATGGTGTTCTGATTTTTTTTCCCTCAAACTCATAACTATTGGAACGAAATGGATGGAATATGATAGTTAAAGGGACCAAAAAACGCATATATTGGACACTTAACTCATCTAAAAGTTGGGTAATATGTAGGGTAAATGATGAGCCATAAAAAGTGTCTCAAGCTTGTGCAAGAGCCATGGTGAAAATGGGTTTTCAGTGTGAAAAAAAATCACCTTTTGAACCCAATAACAGGGACCAAAAGGAAAGTGCATACACGGCATTGTGAAAATTAAACTTAGCTTTTTTATCCAAAGCTATAGGTACTGTGAAAAAAAGTTATTTTCTTATACAGGAATAACTAAAAAGTCAGTTGATGTGGTTGAATGGCACGAATGGCACCCATGGCACCACCTACCTAGATTTCAGAGAAGATTTTCGACATATATATAAAGTGAATTAACCAAAAATCTATAGGAATATTTAATACTAAAAAAATGGTTTTTGTCCTACTTAATTTAAATGAATATACATAGGTATCTTTATTTTCATTTTTCCTTGAGGATTTTGTATCACAGTACATAACATATATATATATATATATATATATATAACTTCTCGCACCCCTTATATATACATATACATTGTTGACTTCAGAGGGGGATGAGCAAATCAGGTGTATATGTATCCAGTGTCGTTCGATGCACCCAAAAGATGCCCCTCATTCTTCACCATTTTCTCTGAATGTTTCTTCTTTTTATTTCTCTCTTTCTATTATAATATATTCAATATTCTTAAATCAAATTCGTGAAAATATGTAAAATTTCAAACTTTTTGCCCAATAATTATAACATACATATTTTACCTACAAACCCATATTAAAGTAATTCAAAAGTCCAATTCTATGAACATTCTATAATAATATTATTACTCTTTAAGCATTTTTATATGCGAATAAAGTACAATAATGTACAGATCGTTCTCCAAATTCAATATCTGAACCATCTTAACGGTGCCTAATCATAACAGGATTCTATAATAGTAAGATCTGAACATTAAATTGTTTTGTCACCCGTAATTCTGGAATTTGAAAGAATTCAAATATAAAAGAGACTGACATTCGATTACTTTTCGAAAACTCCAGATTGGCAGAAGCCTTTCAAATTCCAGTAATAATATATCTGTCTCTCTCCATAGTCGTCGTCTTCGCGCTTACAGAATATCACTTGTGAAAGATCATCACAATATCACATCAACAAAATACTTTACATTCTGTAGTGCCTCCTCTATCATTGATAATTTAATCTCCGTAAAAGAAGTGGTACAAGTTTTACATTCTATGATATTTATAGTGTCGAAAGATCCAAAAAGTTAATAATTTGGGTTTCGCCAAAACGTAAACGTGTCCGCAAATTTATTGAAATTTTACCTGTGTTCCAAAAAAAGTGAGCCACAGGTAAATAATGTATTTCATCATTTTCTCAAGATATACTCCGGTACTTTATTGTCTTATTGGGATTGTAAAAAAGATGTTGTCGTTAGTACTATCTTATCAAAATACATATGCTTAAAAAGGTCAATTCTACTGATTCTACTACATAAAATAAGTGATATTTAAAGGTAGATTGTGTACCATTTCTAAGAGTAGCGTGACATTTTTATAGTGCTTTTTATAAATGCACTTTATCCACCACATTGAAAGATCATATGACACGGTTATTTTTTATTATTTTTTTTTTGCACATATACTTGGTTTGTACGGTGCCAATTTAAAACGAGTGGTAATCCTAAATTACGAACATGGAATTCTTACAGTTTTGCCAGCTCGGATAGAGTTTTTCATAGGTATTGACTTTTTAGAACACCGGATTATCTAAGCTTCAGGTGTTTGTAGATACTTAAGTCATACATTTTTGGAAAGGTCCAGACCTAGGCTATTAAAATTGGAAGAAAATAATTATTTTGTTTCTGAAATATTATGAAAAGAATATTTCAACAGTACACTATTCAAAATGACGAATGGGGGGGGGGGAGGTGGCCTACAACATCTTGGAATTTACCCTTACTTATGTAGGAAAAATAATTTATCATTTTTGTAAAAATTGTAAAAATTTTGTAACTCTAACGTTTCTTTTGTCTCTTACCTTTGCAGGATTTTCTGGAATAAGGCGTGACTAAGTGCAGTGACAAACTATATAATAATGGACCGCACATAAATAATATTTGTTTAAGTGAGAAGATTTGGATTAATGAATGCGTGAAAATTGAAAGAATACTCATAAAAAGAATTCAAGTTGTAAATTTAGGTGAACGAAAAGAATTTGGTAATTGGCAATATTCTATCCTTATAACCTACCAGTGAGAAAAAAACAAATCTAAGTGATTGAAGAACACGATAGTGCACGAGAATTTTCTTTTATAGTTTTTTTTATGCGAAATGGCTGGCATTAGTGTTCAGGTAAGACTTCTTCTTTTTATGTTATCATTTAGCTATAATCCTTTTAGAGAATGCGCTGTCTTTGCTCTTCAAAATTGTTAGGATTTTAAATTCAAAAAGCTTTAAAAAAAAATGTGAACCGATGCACAATTATTATTATTGTAATGTGAACACTTTAAGGAAAATTTAACATTTTAAATAACTTTCTAATTCTCTAAATTATTTTAAAAGTCAGTTATATATAAAACATATATTGAAAAATGATTGGTTATCATTGACATATTTTTTTTGATTGTCGTATTGAAATCAAAACATTTAATTTTCTAATATATAAATTTAAAATTGGAATGAATGTGGAAATTGAAATTTTAATTTTGAAATTGGTTTTCCATATAACTTTAAATTTTCTTTCTGCTTTTACACATTTCCATATAATCTATCAAAAATACATTTTTTGCCATTGAAATTTTTTGTATACCTACCTATCACAAAATCGTGCGTACACGATTAAAGAGGCGAATCTGACTGGGATTTACGGTATAATAACCTTCCCTTTCATCGTGTACGTGCGAAATGAAATTCTTACAGCCAATTTTTTAGTTTTACTGCGATATATTTTAATAAAGAAGACATGCTTATTCACCGAAACTATATCTCATAAATAGTTATATTGAAGACAACAAAGATTTCCTTTTATTTATAACAAACAATGCTTTTC
Organism: Phlebotomus perniciosus; assembly: GCA_918844115.2. Taxonomy (NCBI): domain Eukaryota; kingdom Metazoa; phylum Arthropoda; class Insecta; order Diptera; family Psychodidae; genus Phlebotomus; species Phlebotomus perniciosus. The sequence continues at coordinate 55,866 of CAKKOB020000313.1, read as the reverse complement.
TTAGAGAACCGGTATTAATAATATTACCTATAGTAAGTGAGAAAGTTTAGTATTGTATACATATATATTTTTATATATTTTCTATATATTTGAATGCACTTTCTGAAGCTGGCCGTTTGCGTGTCATGGCGGCAAATGGCAACCCCTCGATGATCTCCCCTTCGTCTTCCATTTCAAACGGCCCAGAGCCTCAATTGCCGCCATTACCGCCTCCCCTACGTTCGGCACAAGTATTGCAACCGTTATCAGTATTTCCAGGTTCGCGAATCAATTACATTCAACACTTATATAGACCGAAGAATCCTTTTCCTGTTACAATAGTTGAAAGAAAAAATGCTCGTTGGATGGACAATGGCACATTTCTAATTTTTCTGCACCCTATTTTTTATCGACTATTTTTTTTTATTTAGGTTGAGTGCATGATTCGTTGGCCACGTAACTATTATATGCCATTTCAGCCTTGACTTGGTTTATTTTTTCTTTATTATGCCATTATTTTGATAGGCACGTGTTTCGAAAAAGTTCTTTTAATTTACAAAATACAAAGTAATAGCCTGTTGTTCATCTCACAAGCAGATTATATGCATAATATGCCATTTGTATATTATTGCTGCACTCAAAGAAACTATACCTATATATAATATAGATTTTGATAAAAAAGTATCCTATGCTATGTGTATAACCGCATTTAAATGAGACCGCCAGGCACAGGGGTGAAAATAAAACACAATTGAACATTGCAAATTCACTCTCTGACCTGAGAAAAGTTATGCGAGGCACCATTTTTCAGGAAAATTAGGTCGTAAGGGTGCAGTATTGAAACACGATATTTGATGCTATTTGAAGTCTTATTCTTGAGGTGATTTGATTTTGTAAATGACGGCATAGACTGGCGTTATGTTTCTTAATCCTGTCATAAGATGAACATTGAACAAATTACATTTTTTGAATACTGCTTACTTTGACCTATTTTCCTAATTTCATACATATTGCATTTGACTTAAAGCACAAAATAAGAATCTTTCAAACGTTTGTTTTATTTTATGGTAAAAATCCGTTCGTCCTTTCATCAGTTGAGACGTAAGTCTTGCCATAAAGCTTATTGTAATTTTGGTAAGATTAGGTACATCTTGCCGGAGAGGAATATTCGTCAATGGCTTCTTAAACTCATTATCCTTTCTGTACTTTTCTCGAAGGACTATCCAAAGCTTGGAGACATTTAAACTTGTCAAAAATACTCCCGAATCATCAGTAGTTGCTATAAAAATGGCGACTCGGAGGTGTTCGTAAACCCGAACTTTTGAAATTATAGCAAACTTCAAATTAACGGATGAATGGATTTTGACCATTACTCTCAATTTTTTTAGTGCTTATTCATACAGAATATAAGTATCGCTCACTTTTAATTTTCTTTTTGCTTTATTTGGAATTAAAATTGCCTGTCCACCTGATATTTTTTTCGGCATCATGTTACAAAAGTGTAGTGCAGTGTGAATTTTAATTAAATCGTTTTGGTGTACCTATATAGCTGCTTTGTGTATGTGTTCCTTTCACAATATAATATATAGTACGATGGCTTACTGTTGAACAAGGATAGGGTGGGAGTAAAAAGAAATGGATTTTTTCTTACTATATATAGCATATGTAGATTGCTATTAATATGTGTATTCCATATTAAATTGAATGCAGTGTCAGCTGTGAGTGAGGAAACAACGTACGATTATGTGTTTGGTGGGCCGCCAGTGGATAGATCGGCCCTGTCATCATCACTCAAGCTGACCTCACCCCCCATTCGGCTGCGATCAGACGGTAAAAGTGCAATTTGTGACAAGTGTTTGAGTCTCATACATGTGGTCTACGTCTGAATGATGTTTGTAGATCACAAAAGTGGCCTAGATGATGAACGTCCATATCGTCGATCATTTGGACATGCTCCCAAGCGTTCAAGAAACCTAGTTGGATTATATACGGCCGTTAAGGGACATGGGGAGGACGAGGCCACACTTCGACAATTGCTTATTGAGTATGTATAATGTAAATTGCATTATCTAACGTTTTTTTTTAATAACCGATTCTATTTGTTCTTTAAAGAAATTTTCCTTTAGTCTTTTCCTTATTTTTTAGCTTGTTTTGTTACCCACTTTTATTTGTTTTAATCCAGCCTCATGAGGAGAATAAATTTTTCATTTATTAAAAACACAAAGTCCATAGTAAAAGAAAGAGAAAATTAATAAAAGAAAAAAGAAGAAAAGGATAATACTTTTGTAATACGAGTATAATACGCATATTATATAAATATTTCAGCATGATTTTGATGATTTATGGATTATTTTGTTGATGCTTTACGCATTTTGTTAAACTTACAACCAACAATTTTGTTATTTGAAACTTGTAACACTTTTTCTCTTATCATTCTGATTATTTTATGTAATTTTCTAATTTCTGTGCTATAATGCAAGGGTGAGCTGACAGAGCAAATTTACGCCAAACTAAATGACAAGCCATGTTTTGGCAGTTTCGCCTGGCACCCCTATTTTTCCCGCCTTTTTCTTCGATTAACCTAAACATTTTTGGGGCAAATTTTCACATATTTAATTTAACCGAAATTCAGTCTAATCAGATATGAGGGTCCCACAAAGCCATATTTTTCCAATAATTGTTATAGAGTGAATTCTTGTTGGTTTTTATGTAGAAAAAAGGGATAATTTGCTCTTAGACGATTGCGGGTATTTTAGAATTTTCGCGTTATATCCACTGGCAAGACAGTCAGGTAACGTGGCATCAAATAAAATTTTTTGAATACAGACAATCGACTTCTGCTCACCCCTGCTCCCTCTGCTACATATAATGTGAAAAGTAAATGTTTCTTGATTAGGTTAAAGGAAATTTTAGTCAAAATAGCAAAAATGCTTTTTAAAAGTTAAACCTCTGCGAATTCTTTTTAATGATGTTTCTAAATGTTGTCAATTTTAGCATTTTTATAAATATAATAATATCTCGTCAGCTTATTTTAATTAAAATATTAAGAAATACATTAATATTGCTTATATTGTTGAAATATAAGAAATATTTCTATCATAATTATGATAAATTATGCGCAGTAATGAAAATTTTAGCAACTTGACGCAAGCTAATTTGAAGAGTTTACTATATTTAATATTTATTTGTCTAAGTTTCCGACTTTGCAGTAATTTCCGATTTTGTTGATTTGTCTCGTTCAGTGGACTGAGAATTGTTTGATAAAAGAAATAATAATAATTTTTGTTTAAGTCCTACGGAAGAAACAATGGAAGGTCTAATTTGCAGGTATGATTAAAAAAGCATCTTTCAACAAACAGAATATTATATATCGCTCTATTCTATTGGATTCGATTGTTAAACCAGTGAAAAGCTCTTTAGTCTTGAATGTTTATATGTATTTGATAAAACACCAATGTGTTTTTTTTAATATATTATTAAACATTGTATATCTTATGAGTTATTGCCAGTGAATAAGTAATTGCTATTATGCGAATGATGTATGCTTTTCATATAAATAACAGTAATATTTATTACTTTTATACTTCTGTTACAAAAAATTATCACTAAAACTTATGTTATTTTGTTTATTTTCTCTCTATAAATGTTCAATGCTAAGGAAAACGGATTCAAAAAAGAAATGGCTATAGAGAGCTTTTAAAATAAGCTGATGATGAACTTTTTGTGTAATAAAAATGGTGTGAGCAAATTACGATAGAATTAATTCACTTACATTTTTTTAAAGCAATATTCTTATTATTAGTTTCAAGCGTTTTAAGTGTTACTTGAATTTCATCCTCCCCATTACCCGTTGTCATTCATTCATCTTAGAAGCAATAATATGATTTTTCACATTCTTTTTTTTATTTATGATAATTTGCTATTCATAAAATTATTACTTTATTGCTCATGTCCTTTGCTATTAAACAATGACTTTTAATAATCGCATTTCCTCTTTTTCTGTTGTAGATTTACATAAATTGGTCAAGTTAATATGAAGCTGAGTGATAAGAAAGCAAAATTCTAGTTTAATTGAATAAAAAATGAATATGGTTTGGATATTCGACAAAAAAAAATAAAAGACAATGCTATAAAACTTGACTTACAGTGACATGAAAAGTGTAGTTACTGAAAGAAACTTGAAAATTTGAGAAGAGTAAAATTGTAAGTGAGATGATCTGGAAAAAATTGTAGACTTTATTCAATTATCTGTATGTTAAAATTGATGAAAAAAAGAGGAGATAAAGACTAGAAAATAAACAAGCGAAGAAGAATAAGTCAGGTGACAAAGATACAGAAAAAAAAAGAAAGTCAATCTCATCATCCTTTACCATCATCTCTTCATCTTAACATAGTTCATCATCAAAATGATGGACACTATGCCTCCAAGGTATATTTCTTTCATTAAACTCTTCATCCATTTTCATGATTTTGTAGTTTTTTCTTTTGCTCCTTTTCATTTTTTTCTTTTATATCCTTTCATTCTTCTGTTTTAGTACTAAGTGTGATTGCGCGTATGTTTGCATAAAAATAAGTGAAAAGCTTTCCAAATTTAAGTGTTCTTAAAATTAAAACTACTTTATTGTGCCACAAGACGCATATATTTAACATAACACTATAAATTTTGTACTTTCTCCACAATTTTATTCAATATGCATAATTATTTATATTAAATATTGAGCAGTGATAAGGTTATCCATAAAAATGGAAACATTTGTAATAGTCCATCTTTTATATTCACATCTATTTTCTTTTTAATAAGTTTTTATGAATCTTGTTTATTGATGCGAAATTTGAAGTTTATAGAAATATGCAAAAGTATAAAAGGACCTACATATCATATCACGTTAAGATTAACCCTTTGAGGATCCCGGCGCTTTTTGTCTCATTATTTTCTCGAAGAACCATCCAACACTTTGGAGACATCCTTCCAAGATCTCTCCCCCAATTCACATGAAGTTCTTGTTCCTTGTTGGAGTCAATAGATAATAATGCCTTCATGGATCTCATATCATGAGATTTTCACTGATTTTAATTACGATTTCGTAATGTCCGGCTTGCATGAACCAATTCATGTTTTCCTTTAAGAATGAACTATCAAAAGTATTCGTGAATTATCGGTTCTTGCTATAAAACGGGTATTAAAAAATGGTCTTTAAAGGGTTAAAAATTCATTTATATAATTTTTAACTGAAATTTTCGGTTATACAGGCAATAATATAAATATTTATTATTAATTTTCATCTGCAAACACATTCATAAAATTCCTCAGTGACTGTAATGAAGTGAAGGAGGAATTTTATTTAATTTATACGATTTATTCATAATCATGTCCTTATGATTATTTATTAGTTTTTTGTTTTCAATTATGTTTTTTTGGGTTATTTATATTTTTGCCTATAACGTAGTTAAAAAGTTGTCAGAAAACAACCAATATTATGATTTTTCTTAATTTTCCTGAAAATAAAAATATCAAGAAAATGTAAATATTGTATATGTATAAAAATTATGCAGCAATAAAAACAATTAGGCTCTTTAGGAATTACAAAATTACTGAGATTGTCTAAAGAAAGGCTTCTCGTATATTTTTTCTCTATTATAGTTTGCAAAAACAAGTTAGCGTGATGAGTATGAATTTATCAGCAAAACTGGATGAGTTACAACGTGGTGATCGTCACATGGAGACAACTGTCGCCCTGTGTGAGATCCGATCTCAATTGCAGGAGCTAACAAAATCCGTAGAAAGTTGTCAGAGTGAGGTTTCTGAAGTAAGTTTTCTTCAATTTTTAAGATTTTTTTCTCTCAATTAAAAAAAAAATATATATTTTTGTATTTCTCAGGTTAAACGTGATATGGTAGCAATAAAACATGAATTGGATACAGTGCAACAGGTCAAGGAGGAGATCGAAGAACTGCGAGAGTATGTAGATCGTCTTGAAGAGCACACTCACAGGAGAAAACTCCGATTGCTGGAGCAAGTTAGTGTTGCGTTGCGGCTCATTTAATGCTATTATATAATGTCTTTTTTTGTTGTTATTTTTAGTTTTTTTTTTAAAGTTAAATAAAACTTCTCTTAATTAAGTTATGTATTTTTTTATTATTCGCGTTTTTTTTATTATTTGCGTATTTTACCACTTTTTCATCTAAAACATCTTAAAAAAAAACTGTTCTCCATTTTATTGCAGGGGTTAACATTTTTCCTCACATACGCAATATTTGCTGCTGTGCTCGGGATGCTTCAATTTGGCTACAATACAGGTGTAATAAATGCACCAGAAGTTAATATCGAGAACTTCATGAAAGATGTATACAAGGATCGCTATGGCGAGGACATTACTGAGGAGTTTATTCAACAATTATATTCCGTGGCTGTGTCAATATTTGCCATTGGAGGCATGCTGGGAGGTTTTAGTGGTGGCTGGATGGCAAATCGCTTTGGAAGGTATGTTATGTGATCATTACTGATAATGTATTATCAACGTAAGGGCAATACTGCAATCGCAATAGTGCTGTTTGTCCGTTTATCGCCGTCTGTTATCAATCTCTTAAGGCCAAGCGATTGGAGATAGAGACATTGAGTCTTTGGGGGACCCCCCACTAACGTAGACCTTGTGATAATTAACAGCATTTTATTTTTTCGGAACAACGATTTTATTTTTATTTTCACATATGTATTATCAGGGATTATCCAATCCGTCTAGCAGTATAAACACCCGGCGCCTCCATTGCACTCCCGGCGTCTCCACTGGACAGGTTGGAAAGTATAATAGATTCCTCACACAAAGAGATTCACGCGCCCCCACTTTGTAGGATCCGCTTTGTATGCGCCTTGCGTTTCATCTCGATCTGGTTTCCCAATTACTCTCCATGCCTCTCCTCCTATACTTCGTTGTGTAGCGCACGTGAAGTATGTGCTTAAGTGGAATCATATCTCTCTTTTTAAGGGTTTTACTCGTCTCATTGAAAAAGTCTTTATATTTCCTACAATCCTAAATCGATTCAAACCGGTTTTGAATTAATCTAAAGTTTAAATGATCAGATAGAGACTTTCGATCTTAGGTTGGGGTCCCTCCTCGATAAAGCTTGGCACTCACTTTTTTTTTAAATATAGATATACATTTCCCTTATATGTATATATTCATATAAGCAATATCTTTTATGTTTTACAGAAAGGGTGGCCTGCTACTTAACAATATTCTCGGTATATCGGGAGCATGTCTCATGGGATTCACAAAAATGAGTCACTCATATGAAATGCTATTTCTCGGAAGATTCATAATTGGCGTCAATTGCGGTACGTGCAGAATCTTAATTAATTTTTTTGTTTAAAAGGCCTAACTTGGTTAATATTATATTGTAAATTTCACATTCCAGGTTTAAATACATCTCTCGTTCCAATGTACATTTCTGAAATTGCTCCATTGAATTTACGAGGTGGTTTGGGTACTGTTAATCAGTTGGCTGTGACAGTAGGTTTATTATTGTCCCAAGTGTTGGGCATCGAGCAAATACTGGGTACCAATGATGGATGGCCGGTGCTTCTGGGTCTAGCCATTTGTCCGGCAATTTTGCAGTTGCTCCTCCTTCCTGTGTGTCCAGAATCGCCACGGTACTTATTGATTACTAAACAATGGGAAGAAGAGGCACGCAAAGGTATATCATCAAAGCGAGGTCCTAACATTCTATATATAGAGATAACGAAAGTTAATATTTATATTTCTGCAGCTTTAAGACGCCTCAGAGCATCCAATCAAGTAGAAGAAGATATCGAAGAGATGCGAGCCGAAGAGCGAGCTCAACAAGCAGAAAGTCATATTTCTACCATGGAACTGATCTGTTCACCGACCCTTCGGGCTCCTCTTATTATCGGAATTGTTATGCAACTTAGTCAACAGCTGAGTGGAATTAACGCCGTTTTTTACTACTCCACATCTCTTTTCATGAGTTCCGGCCTCACGGAGGAGAGTGCCAAATTTGCAACTATCGGGATTGGTGCTATAATGGTATGATCTATTATATTTTTATTTATTTAAAAATATTTTGTCACATTCATTAAACTAATCTCTTATTCTACCAGGTTGTCATGACACTCGTCTCCATTCCACTTATGGACAGAACTGGGCGGAGAACGTTGCACTTGTATGGACTTGGCGGGATGTTCATATTCTCAATTTTCATTACAATTTCTTTTCTCATAAAGGCAAGTAAAAGTTTTCCATTATTATTTTGTAATTTATGAAATCTACAGAACAGACAGTACAGGGTGGTAAAATTCTATTATAGTTAGCTGTTTCAGTCCTAAATTTGATTTTAATCTAATTTTAATAATATATGCGCCTGAATTAGGCTATTTCTTACTTAATTATATTTTGCCACCTTGTACTTGATTTAGCAAATAGCTCATTATTTGAGCAAGAAAAAAAAAAAACATCAATAATGGTTTGTATGGACTTTATACATTCAAATTTTCGTAAAATTTAGGATAAATTAAATTTGTATTGGTTCTAATTCTTTGAAATGGTTCTTTTGAGATCATTTTTGCATTTTTGACCATAGTGTTTTATAAAACTAAACATTGTGCATGTTTCCCAAAAAATAGGAGAAATCGAGGCTAAATTAGTCAGCAAATTTATTCCAAAAAAAAACTTTTAGGCAAAAGGTTAATTTTCCCCCCGATCTCTTCTATTGGTTAAATCATACTAGGTATACTTAAAATATTATAATACATATCATATATATTTATTGTATGCGTATTTTATACGCATTTACGTGCATTTTATTATGTTATTGCAATAAAAAGTGTTATTGCAATAAATGTTGGCATGAAAGTTTTATTCATGTTTATTGAGCTATCAAATATTATAATTACAATTTTGTTTTCTCTTTGTAATATTTGTGCACTTGAACATACTTTTGTATAAGATTTGGTTTTTTTTATATAGGTATTCTAATACACAATTTTTATTTACTTTTTTCTATACATAACTTAATAACAATGATTTCGAATAATTTTTGTTATTGTATGTACATATAAAAAATGAAGCAATTTTGATATAATAAGTAAAATTGCAGCATTGATGATATAGAAAATTAAAGGATATGTTGCGAGGTGTTTCGCGCCTCGGCCTGTGGGGTATTTTCTGACTGGAAATTTCTCAGAATTTCTTCAAGTCCAAATGCTTGAAAATGACACTGACTGGGCATGATCCTACGAAGGAAGGGAAAATCGGGAGAATAGACTCACTTATAGTAAAGAGTAATAGGGGATCATACCGTGACCGATCCCGCCATACACCTTAACTCCATTGCATTTCATCTTAGTGACTGATGAAAAGGCGCGAAAATGTTGAAAAGTGGTAAATTTGGTGGATACCAGGGGCGGAGGGGGGGGCAGATGTCCTATAGCTGTCTTATCATGAATAATTTTAGTATAAGTATTTAGGGTGCGTGGGTCAGATGTTGAGCTAGATGTTCTTTCAACTCTTTTTGGTATATCTCTAATAAAATTTTAGAACTCTATTGGGTGAATTTAGGCCTTTTCACTATCAAGATAAAGCGCTTGGGGGGATGTATGGGGGAGTTGATATGGGTGAGAACTACATATTTACAACTCTATACTACCTATAAGAGAGATACTCCTGTCCAACCCATTTTACGTCTCTGATAAAACCCGTTTATAATATATCATTTCAAGTGTGGTTTTGTCTTTGAGGTGATATTTTTATGCTATACTTGCCGTAGACTCATTTAGTATTTATATCTGGTTTTGTTATAATTATTTTTAGATGAACAACAGGATAATTCAGCTTATATATATATATCTATGTAATACTGAAAACATTGAGAACGATTATTGCTTTTTGCTAATGATGCTTGCTTGATTATTAATTGATTATTTTCTCTATATCGTGTATTTTTCTGATTTTATATAATTTTTTTTTAAAGTCTGGCTTGAGAATTTTTTGCCTTATTTCTTGAATTTCGGCAAGATGTTTTTTTGGTTGCATTTTAAAATATTTCAAGTATGTTCTCTGTTAAATAGTAATATTTAAATAACTTTTTGAATAAATGAATGAATAAAAAATGAAAAGAACTATATTGTAATTTGAAAAAGAATAATTGAAATATCGGAAAATAAAATAAATAAAAAGTTTTAATAAATTCATTCATTTATTTGTGTCCCGTTCCCTGTTCGAAAAAATTCTCGATTTGTCAGGCTTTTAATCCTCCTTCAAAATATAAACAAAATGTAAAAAAAACGAAAAATACGAAATACCTTACTTTTTTTTCTCTATCAAAATACATTCCCCAATTTTAGACTTTTGCGTTCTAATTTATTGTTTTGTTATAACTATTTTGTCCTTCCCAACGCAAATTGTGATTTTTTTTATTTTCTATTCCTACATATTATTAACTTTATATATTTTCTTATACTCCATACTTCAGAGAACAAAATGTATATAAAATACACAGAGTAAAAAATTAAAAAAAAGAAATGCACATTTGGTTCTTTTGGTTAGGGGTTATATTAAACGGAGTTATTGTGAGACTCAAATACATTTAAGTATTTTCTGCGAATATTTCCCTGCAAATGAAGAAAAGAAACACAAATTTTCTTATAACCCTTTTAGTTGTGTGATAAGAGAATTTATAAGAATATTGACACTTTACACAGCGCTTTAGCGAAACACTGTAAAAGTTCTCACACGCGAAAGCAATTTTGACTCCTTATTCCTAATTTACTTATTTATTTATTTTTTTATAGATAAGAATTGTGATTATTGTCTCTCTCTTTTTTATTTTTTTTTGGTTTAATTATCTACGTATAGCACCATATATTGTACTTGGATTACGACTCCAGTCTAAATTTAATGTGCTGCTGGGAATATAAAGATAGTTATAACGGTCGGTAAAAATTACCATATCCTATTTGATCAGGCTCGAATTTGACCATTTTGTGATGAAGAAGCAGATCCTATTAATCTTGGGTTAATTCGGTTTATTAAATAAATGTTATGCAAATATATTTTTTTTTAATTTCTTTTATCATAACACCAATTTGTTTTAGTAGTGCGGTTTTAAAGGAACTAAATGCTTTAATTTTACTTTTTCTTTTAGATTAATCTATAAACGAAAAAATATACTAAAGAACACAAACTTCTGAAATGAACATCAGAAAAGTTCATACAATGTTTTCTATATTTTATGTTTAGTTTTTTTATTATATAATTTTAAAAAGAGTTTATGCACAGTAGTTGAGAAAACTCACTGAAAGATTCTTGTGATACTGAAGAGAAAAAAAAACTGATACAGATGATAAGATTTTATGACAGACACATAAAATGCTACGAAGCAAAGTATTTGTCCATGAAGCAAATACACAATTGACAGAATCATTACAACGTCAATTTTATTCTTGATTTTATCCTCTTTTTTGTCATAACATAACATTCATTCATTATACCTAACATTATGTACGAAATCTGATATCACACAATAACAGATATTGCGATGGTTATTTTGTGTATATCAATTTTCTTAATCACCGATAGTTGTGAAAAGCCTCCCAAATATCGAGAATCGGTAATTACCGCCTTGTATAGGAATTTTTTGGCTATGTGCAGGAAATGATCGACTGGATGTCCTACCTGTCGGTTGTATCGACATTAGCGTTTGTGGTGTTCTTCGCTGTGGGTCCAGGATCGATTCCATGGATGATCACAGCTGAGCTATTCTCACAGGGTCCACGTCCGAGCGCCATGGCCATAGCAGTATTAGTGAATTGGATGGCAAACTTTGTCGTTGGAATTGGCTTTCCTAGTTTAAAGGTGATAATACAATCTTGCTTTTTTATTCACAAAATAATCTTTCATTGTGACCTTGTGGCTTGATAGCTGGGGCCGTAAAAATTAAAAGACAAAAAGAAAGAAAAAAACTTTAATTGTATTTTTTTTTTATTCATTTTATTACAGACGGCTCTGGACAATTACACCTTTCTGCCATTTAGTGTGTTCCTAGCTATTTTCTGGATCTTCACATACAAGAAGGTTCCAGAGACAAAGAATAAAACATTCGAGGAGATACTTGCACTCTTTAGACACGGCAATGGCAGGTGAGTGTAATTTTAGCGAATACTTTAGAATCCTTTTTATTTGGAACCCTTTTATATTAACCTGACTCTAGGACTCCAATGTAAGTTTAATTGGCGCGAGCGCGAGCATTAAAACTTTTCCTCCTCTCTATTTGGCGAAAATTACCAAATTTTAACCTTCCGCCTGCAGTACAAGAACTCTTTTACAAGCGTTGATCTGTGATTGCTGCGTAAGTGTGGTGAGGATGTCGAAGCTCACGCTCACATCAACCAATCTTTATTGGAGTCCCGGGGTGAAACGATTATTATTTACGAATTCACGTGGCTCAGTGATAATAATTTAATTTAATTGGTGGATTAAGACATTTCTTTTTTAACTATATTTCTAAAATTTAAATGATACAAACACACTATCTTCACTAAAACTTCTATCTAAGATCATAAGCAAAAAATAACAAGCTACGAGTGTTGTTACATTTGAAAAAAAATATTCTTAATTTCCTTGAAATGAGAGTTAAATATGATTTTAATTTAAAACGAAACGTTAAGAGGAACTTCGCGTGGTAGAAAGTTGTATGGGTAAGTGCTGGGAGTTTTTGAATTTTCTCTCACTTTTACTTAAAATAATAATATTTTAATTAAGTTTAAGAGCCAGTAAAAAAGTGCATGACTTCTTGTTAACTGCGAGATGAAAATGAATACCTATTGACTTAAAAAAAAATACAAAATGCTGGGAGAAATAATAATAGAAGAGAACACGTGCCTATCAAGTTAAAACAATTTGTTCTTTATATTTTTTATTATATCTTATTAATTTACACTTTTTTCCTATTTGCTTTTTTTCTCTAAAATTTGCTTTACTGTTACTTTCATTTTTACCTACAACGCAGATTAAATGTTTTTTTTTTATCTATAGAATGATTCTATTAATTTGCATGGCATAGGGGTATGAAAGCAATTTCGGATGCGGTATTAGGTGCAGATTTCCTATAATTTGTTTCATAAATAGAAAAAAATACAAAAAAGTCGAGAAAAGTGATTTGAAGTTTCTTAATTTCCACTTTATGAATCGTTCCCGTGAATTTATTATACCTACTTTTCTAGTCTATTAGTACCAATATCAATCGACGTACATACATGTATCCCCTATCAAATTGTAGTTGAAAAATTTATTACCATCCGAAATTGCCAACTTCCTCATCTGCTACTGCCCGAAATTTGCCTTAAATGGATAATTTCGTATAAATCGTCATCACACTTTCATTTTCCTCTCCAGGAAAGACCAAAGATTTTTGAAACGCAAAATTAAGCTTATAAACCATGAGATTTTCAAATGGTATGTATAATTAGAAAGTCAATTCATTTTACTGATTGGTTGAAAAAAGCTCAAAGTTTGAGCTTCATTCTCTGTATGAATTCCAAATGTAATGTTTAATTCACACTCGGGATAGTGTAAAGCTAGATTATTATTAGGATTATTATTATTAATATTATTAGAATAAGAGCTCATTCACACTGAACCTATTTATTTGTTATAAATTATTGAGTTTTTCCACAAATCAGCCGAAAAATGCCATTTTTGCAAATTATTCTGTGTGAATTTTTATATTATCATGTCATGATTTTGAAATGTCTCTCTAAAATAATTTGGAGTTGATTTTGTTGAATTTTACTACTACTTTTGTTTTAATTTTACTCATCTATAAAAATCATGATGAAATAACAATTTACACAGGATAATTAACAAAAAATAGCATTTTTCGGCTGATTTGTGGAAAAACAAAATAATTTGGTACAATGTGAATGAGCGGTAACCCTTTTTTCTTTCGTTCTTGATAAACTAAATATAGCCCTACGGAATCCGATAACGCCCACGACTCTCAAATACAGTTGCATCCCAACTTGCCGCCTGATGATAGTAAAACCAGATAATAAAGTGATTCTGTTTGTTTTCCAAGAATTATTCATATATTTTTTCTATTTAGTTTTTGTGTGTATATTTTGTGTAATAAAGATTTTTATTTGGATTTTGGATTGTTTTGTGTTTTTTTTTGCAACAGCGAATGAAGGGAGTCAACCATTTTTTATATACATATGTATATTTTTTTTTAAATTTTGAACACTTTAGTGAAAAGAAAATAAGCAGCAAATAATGTCTAGGTATTTTTATATATTTTACTATGGCTCATGATCTAAACTAGTCCATTATTAATCTTCAACCTGATCGGTTAACGGGTTAGAGACACACATACAGATATATATGCAACATACAGGACGCATTGAATAATTTGGAGATTAGACTCCAAGTTTTGTCTCTAAAATAAATTCATAAGCCTATAACAATATTTTAAAATAAATAAATACACACTACGCTACCCACGAGGAATGACCAGCGGGTCAATAAAAAAAACCATAAAAAATTATAATAATCCCTTTCATTTTTGTCATCTCAATCTATTTTGTTATCGCATCACCTCATTTTTAATAATATTATATTTTTACACACACATTCAAAATGGCAACTTGTGTTACCAAAATCTCCACTTACTTATTACGTAATCGTAGAGTATACGAATTTCAGGAGTATGCTAAACTGCGTAAATAGTTTGGAGCCACAGAGCATGAATTCAGGCATCGAGCATGCAGCGCTGATGATATCCGAGGAAAAGACTCAACATGACTCACGTAAGAAGCTTTTCGTTTTATTAATAATTTTCTTTAACTCTAAAATACATAAAATAAAAATCTATATTAGAAGATGAATGTGTCAAAAAATTTAACTAAATATTAAACTAAATATACTTTTATTATATAAAAAGGCAAATAATTTTATTTCGTCTTATAATCACAATTATTCGACATGTTTTAATTATAAAGATTATTATGAGTGATTTAATCTCCCAGTATTATTAATTTTCTGTTTTTTTTTGCTGATGAACGATTATAATTTTTGTAACGTAGTAATGCTTAAATTAATATATTATATTTATCACATTACTCATGGAACATTTTTCTTATAATTGTACTAATTTCTGGATATTTTTATTCTGTCAGTTCTATGAAGTGTTATAGAACAGAAAGATAGTGTTGAAAATTATTTATTGGAAATTTTAATTGGCAGCACTGCGATGTTCTTATTTGTTTTTTTATTATTGTTTTTTTTATATAAAAAGAAATTGTAATGTGATTTGATGGAAAATAATGTTTATCATTACTGCTATCTTCTTCTTATTATAAATTGACATTATTTGTATGACAAGAGCATGAACTAATACCGTAATATCATAAATAAAGTATACCTAAGCAATATCCTAATACATAAAGCCAAGTGTGCATATCTGAATTGGCCTGATCACCCCCAAACCTTTAAATCTCGACCGAACATGATCCCAGGAGTCCGAAAATACTCATCTCCAAAATGTTTGTCTGTCTGTCTGTCTGTATGTCTGTCTGTCTGTCAGTGTGTACACGCATCACGGCCAAACGGCTGAACCGATCCGAATGATATTTGGTATAGGTATAGTTGGCATCCCAGGTTGGGACATAGGCTATATGAAAACTTCCCCCGCCTCCCCTATCTGGTACCTCCTATACGAATTTACCACTTTTTTTCGACATTTTTGACTTTTTGACCACTAAGATGAAGCGCTAGCGAATCGCGATATATGATGGGAATGATATGGGTTCTGTCCACCATAACTTTGGAGTATAGAGAAGTTGCCCCGCCATCCCCTATTGGTACCTCTCATACAAATATACACATTTTTCGGGCATTTTCGAGTTTCTGACCATAAAAATAAAGCGTTAGCTGGTCACGATGTATGATAGGGTTGATAAGAATGGGTACACCTACAACCTAATACTATAGGAGAAGGCCCCATCATCCCCTATTAGTAACTTTCATACAAATTTATCCATTTTTCGGACAATTTCGACTTTTATCACTAAGATGAAGCGCCAAGCTTTTCACAATGTATGAAGGGGTTGATTTGAGTAATGTACCCTGTAACTTAACATTATAGGAGACGAGGCGCTTCGCGCCTCTCTTTGCGTGGTTTGGTGGTTTTTGTAATAACTTGGGTCCCTTTAGTTTGAGAGAAGATTCATTAGTGGATAAAAAGTCGAGAATAGGGGAGATTTGTATGAAAGGTTCCAAAAGGGGTGGAGGGGACAATCCCCTATAATGTTAAGTTACAGTGTACATTACCCCAATCAACCCCTTCATACATTGTGAACCGCTAGCGCTTCATCTTAGTGATA
>CAKKOB020000313.1:17381-39397 GCA_918844115.2 Phlebotomus perniciosus | reverse complement strand
CGTTGTTAATTGTAGTTTCCTCCTGAATAGGAGGTTGTGACGACAGGCTTGCAACCTGTCTCACCGAAAAACTCATGTTTGCTAAATAATCGGGAAAGGAGAGGACACTCGGAATGACCCTTCCCGCTTCAGTATTCATCCTCGCTTAACTCAAAATTGAGTGGGGTTGATCTTGAGGCATGGAGGGTCATTCGGGGTGTCCTGGAGCCGCGACCCCTGCGGGGATAAGCGGAAGAAAATTAATGAATGAAGAAGTGTAATTGAAACATCTCCTAAGATTTCAGAATTATTCGTAAAAGATTGGATGCTTTAAGAACAGCTTGATGATCGTACAAAACTCTTGTACTGAATTCTCGAATTCGTTAATTTGTTAATTTTTGAAAAAAATGAGTCTATTCTAATAGATTAAAAAAAAAAAACAATATTTACGCTATTTTTTTATCTTAAAAGTTGTAGGTTGTATTTTGGTTAAGCCGGTTAACTAAGTCTTTCTGCCATATCAATCATAATTGACATAACGTCGGTCTCGTTTCAAGGTATAAAACAACTTTTAGGCACTCTCTTAGTTGTCATTAGGAACCGTCCATAATATGCTGAGATCTTTCATAAGGAAGTTCTTCTTTGATAATTCTGGAAGAACGATATTATATGGATACATGATAATACATGTTTCCTGATACCTACCTCTTTTATACTTTTCAATTCAACTATCGATATTGGGTATATTGGGCTTTAAAAAAACTTTCACTTTTGAATCTTGCTTTTGAAGTTTAACTTTTTTCAAGTTTCAATATTTATCTCTATAATAATTTGGTAACGATGATTTTTTGGGCTTTTTTTCTCAATAGGCGCACTTGCCTTAAAGGTTATTATCTATATATAATACAAATATATATAAAAAAAAATAAGAACACTCAGAAAATGAAACAGTCAAAAAAAAAATCTCCAAGCCAAATGTTGCAATGATGAAGCTTTTGGGCTCTATCTCAATAGTTTTTCCAATTACATAACGATGAATGTTTCATTGATGAGTTTATTTAACAAAATTACACTATATAATTGCACGGGAATGTGTTGGCCGAAAATGAAGTGTTTGGCACAAGCCTAGAGCCTTCAGCAATGGCTCTTATGACGGACGGAGAAATCCCTCTGACGGACAGCACAAATCTGTTGGGACCGTCGAGTCTCGTAGGTATTGTGCCATATCGGGTCAGTTATGGGACCAATTCACCAATGCCAAACCGGAGGGAATCGTCCAAGAATGTAGCACCGCGGGACAGTTTCCGGAGACATTCTGCTCATGGAAGAATCTGCTCGCAAGGTACAGAAACACACATGTGCACATCTCACCTCAAGATAAAACCCCCCCTTCAAAAGAAATATTTAAAACACACAACGAAATAAATCACTAAACACTAGAAATCGTGTCACTAAATTCCTTTAAAAATATCACAGTTTTATTTTACCTTTCTTCTGTAAAACATGATCCCGAATAAAACAATTTCCTAATTGAGTTTTAATGGGGATTTCCAAAAAGGAACAAGAGAACTCTTCACAACCCATTTATTATTATTATTATTATTTATTATTGAAAATGCGAGAGACCCGCCAAAGAAATTTTCAATGATACGAAAAAAGATTTTTCCATATAGATAAATACTTTGAGGATTCAGAAGAGACATTCTGTATTTTTTTTCTTAATATAAAAATATCCGATAAATTATTTATTTTAAAAATTAACTTGTAGAATGTATAAAACATAATGTCTTTTGTTTACAAGCTCCTTTTGCCAGAAAACAAACAGGGAGGCAAAATAGAGGATGAAGACCTCACAAGTAGGCACTATTTTGGCACAAAATAAATTCCACTTCAATGACAATGGAAGAAGCAATTCGTAGCGAAGCTTTTCAAGACTTTTTCATAAACTTCATAAATTTTATAAACGTCCATTGAACAACAAAATTTACTGAATTGTTCAATAAGAATGTGATAAGCGTGATCTGAATATTTAGAGCAAAACTTGAGTACCTACCTATTAAAAAATATTCAGCCCATGTGAATCACACCTTAATAAAAAATTATTATACTTAATGACATTTTTGACTTGTCATTTTTCTAATTCTTTATATTACTCTATCATTCCCATATTTTATAATCATCGCATATAAACCTACCTAATATATTTGCTTATCAACAACTTTCTCATTTCCACTCAGCCTAAGAGAAAAAGAGGAAGAATAGAATGAAGACAAAACAGTCAAAAGGAATATTTTTTTAAATTGATAACGATAAAATACAAAAAAAGAAGAATTGATTCATGCATGGAGTAAAGATAAATATTGCCGTGCTTCCATATTATGAGCCATCATAATGCATTTAACGTTACCACATTATAATGAAACTTTATCAAATAGATTTCATTAAAAAAAATAGCCTAATCCCCCAACATTAACCGAATACAAAAACATCATCTTTGTAACACGTTATTGAATTATTTTTTGTTACCAATGTTAAGAGAAAACTGCTTTTAAATATTCAGTCCCTTTATCACTGATATCATTTTGGAAGATTAGGGAAGATATTTGTTTTTTTTAAGAAAGCGCGAAATAAAAGCACTTAAGTACTTCTGGATCGTGATCGAGGTGCTAAATACGGAAAATAGGGACTGTAAGGGAAATTTATATAACAACTTTAACTCTCTATCTCAAAACTATGGAGTTTTGTACTTAATTCAAATTCACACATGATATTTCCTTTTGTCCAATATATTCATTAAATTGAAATATAACATGTATAAAATATACACAAAAATATACGAGTGTTAGAGATCCGATCGTTCCAAAATTTTCATGTGACATTCATGTGATGATACACACAAACAATTTAAAAAAAAAATAAAAATGGAATCTCTGTAGTTCTCCCAGGAAATATAAACGCATTGATTTTCAATCCAACAGATTTATTAAAGAATAATTTTTCTGAGCTTTATGGATAGAGGAGTGCGGGCAATTGACTGAAAAATTGTTTTTTATTAGTCCAGGTTGAAAGTCATTGCGCTTATGTTTCCTGAGCGAGTCAGAAGTTCCACTTTCATCTTTCCGAAAAGCATATAAAAATAAACTATATTATTACGTTAATGATAAAAATTAATAATTTTACGTCAAAACAATGATGAGAAATATATAACATTTCCTGGTAAGGAAAAGTCGCATAGTCTTTTCATTATTCTTCTCAAGAGCATATTAAAGAATTCTCAATAATGCAAATGTTTTAAATTATCTATATAATGTTTCAAAAATGCTTGGCATGATGTTGTTAATTGCATGTAATGGCCTTGATGAATGCAAGTGAATATCAAATTTTCTTATATTCTTTATTATAATTAGATTTAGAAATTGCCCAGCTTTGATTTTTATCTAAATTATGTGCAAAAAGTAAAAAAAAAAAATATTAGTAGGTATCTACGTGTAGAAAAGATTCACAATCCTGAAGATAAATTTAATAAAAAAACAGAAATAATACAATTCTCTCCTTTTTTTTGCAATAAAGTTAATGGGTATTTTTTAATTGATAATTTAGCCGCTTCAGAGCGCTGTTCCGAAGGCGCGAGAAATGCCCAGCAGGGACGGAACGCTGCCTCTGCGCCCCATCACCTTCGACAGGGAGCAGTTCCGTGCCCGAACAGCGGACTCTGACTGAGGAGCGTATCTCCGCCTAGCGGCAGCAGTAGTAACGGAATTGAAGCACCTCATGTTGCTGAAGGGAGCGCCACAGCTACCACGCCACCCACCATGAGTGCTCGCGACGACGACGCTGATGCAATTAGCCTAACACCTAGTACAACCTCTCGTCGTGGTTGTCGCCGCCACCCACATCATCAGCATCATGGCCATCATCATCACTTTCGACATCGTCGCACGCCATCTACCTCATCAACAGCCAGTGCCGGCTGCCGCCGGTCTCATAGCCCCGGCGGCTCGCGCTATGATACCTCAATGTCACCGCCACGCGTTGTCGTTGAGCGATGCTGTAGCGCCTTGGATGACGAGGTCGAAAGGTATTTCTATATACAGAATCGTCGATCGAGTGGCGGCGGTGCGGCCATCGTCTATGGCTCTCATGGCTCTCTCAGCCGCCTTTCAAGGTGCAATTCAATGCGTCGCCGGCGGAGTCACACCTCAATTGTTGCGCCATCTATTGAGGTGCAACACACTCCTTTGCCACCGCGTACATTTCGCGCCATTAGTCCGAAACCCGTGTCCGAAGGTGGAGCGCGTCTCCTGCTAACGCCAAGCAAACTAACAGTAGAGGCCGCCTCGTCACGCTGTAGTTCCGCCATGAAATGTAGCAGTAGTGATACCAGTGAATTGCCCGACTATGTATATGCCCCGTCACCGATTAAGTGGCATTTCCCATCGGATGCTGAGAAGATGAGTAATGGTAGTAGCAGTAGTGGATCTGTAGCATCAGCGGACTCTCAGATGGCGGCTAAGAAGCAACCTGATGTGAAAACTGTATCAATATGGCGGACGGACAACGATGAAGCCAACGCCATTATATTTCACCATGAAAGTGAAATAGTAGAGAACTGTTGCCGACCACCACCACCACAGGACGACGAAACGGACTCTGACACGGAGTATCGATGTGATGAGAAGTTGAACAATCGCATTCCTAGTCATCCACCTGCCCTGATAGAGATGTCCCACAGGAACAGCTTTCCATCTGCCAATCTAACACTTTATCGTATATCATCGGATCTGAGGCGTTTCCAGAAGAGCTCCAATTTCAGTCATAATACTAATAATATTAACATGTCATCATGTGGCAAGCTTACCAATTGTGAGCCCTCAACAAGTCGTAGTCTCGTTGAACAAGCGGCCAACAATCTGACGGATATCTTTAGTCGTAGTCTCGAACAGGCTCTCCTGCGTTCCAACACTGAGAGGGACACAAAGTTCATAAATACTACATTGCCGCATTGCACGGATCTCATATTTCGCGCCTCACCGCCGCTCACTCATTCAGCCGCGGTGCATTCACTAGCGCGGCGCTATGATAAATCACCGGCGAATATCAGTCTCACGAATCAGAATCGCTTCACATCTTATTTTAATGCAGACCGCCGACAGTCAGTTAATGTCCTCTTGCCCGCCACAGACATTGACGCTATCCAACATAGTCCAACGTCCAGCGATGAAGCTATCCTCGATGGACAACGACATGCGCCACTTCATCGTCTTCGCAACTTCTCTGGCACTATGGGATTGTCCAGTATTGCGCGGGTAGTACGAAGACGAGCTAAGAAATGCAGAGATTTTCTCCGCCGCGGTTCAATCAATTGATCAACATAAGCAGGAATGAATATCTATACATATAGATATGTAGTAATCATGCAGAAAGGAAAATTCTCGAAAAAACAATGGTGTGACTGTGAACCAGCAATCATTCACTTTTAACATTATTTTTTTTAATACTATCAAATAATATTTTTTATAAACTTTTAAGGAGTTATACATTTCAAGTCAGAAGGCGCGAAATAGACGAAAAAATCTTTTAATCTTCTCTTAAGTTAAGATCGTTAAGACGTAGTGATCAACTTACGGCAAATTTATGGTTGTGAAAATCTTGTCTTATACTGAAGATCAGTTTAGTAGAAAATCAGTTCACTTGCAGGGGTGTTGGATTTCGACCTTTAATGATTCGCTCAATAAAAAATTTCGTACAATTTCTGTATTTTTTTTTCTTTTATTTTCAAGTGGATGATTGCAATCTCTGATAATGAGGGGACAGAGGACATCTGCATACAATGCAGTGATATCCGAGAACAAATAAATTCTAAATTCTTAGTGTATAAAAATCATAAATAAATATGAGAAGTTTGATATTATTCTTCATGAAATGAAATTAACTTATGCACTAGGGAAAATCATTTAAATTTAATGTATTTGTAGGAAACATACATACATGTAAGTAGGGTTAGACGAGTCTTAGATAAAAAGTAAAAAAATGATTTTATGATGTCGAAAATTGCAAACACGGAAGTGAATGTTTAAGATTACAACATGTAAATATACCATAGTTAAAATATAAATATAATCATGTGGGAATGAAGAAAAAAGATATATAACTATAATCTTTTGTACGAATTTTACCTGAGTTATATATTATGTGGCTTTGTCTTTGCACAAAAAGTATGAAATTAAAGAGATGAGATATTTAAATTTGCATAGAACAGTTGACGTAAATTGTATTAAAAGAAATGTTGTAGATATAATGTTGAACACCCTAAGCGAATTAGAGGAAAATCGTTAATTTAAAATGACGAACAACATTATAAACATAATACATTGCAAAAAGTGTATTAAATTTCTTTATTAAACAAAAAGAAAATCCACTTACTCAAAATAAAGGAAGGGCGTATAGATAATTTAGAATTTAATGTTATATTTTCCAGTGAATTATTACTAAGATGTAGCTATTATAGTTGATTAAAAGAAATATTGATGGCGAATGTGTTGTATGTATTTACATGCAGGGTGGGAATTGTTTAATATTAGGAAATAAAAGTATCAATTAAATTTATCAGAAAGAAATTAACAAAGAAAGTCGGTGGAAATGACGGAAAACAATTGAAATTTCATATGTAAAAGAAAATATATTATAAAAAAAAGTGGCGGAGAATAAGAGGTCAGGTCACGATAGGAATCCTACAGTGTTATTGCATTTATTATCAATATGTAGATATAATAAATATATTTCTTGCCAACACTTTACATCGACTAAAAAAATCGGAGAACATAGAAAAGACATATACTTACTTACAAACATAATTCTTTTATCTTTAAGAAATATACAAAAAAAGAAGTTAGAATAATCTCATAGCGATCAAGTTCCCTAAATAAAAAAAATTTCATGTAATAATGAGAATAAACTGAATGGTAAGCTTCTAGTTTATATACTGGAATTCTTACAGTGTCAATTCGAAAATGTATAGTTATTGCTTAGAAATGAATAGAAAGTTATTCTTTTTCAAAATAATATTATTAATTTTTAATGTTTCATCTGTTCATTCGAAGAGTTCCTAATAAGAAACCTATTATCAATGTTCAAGGAATTTCCATAGAATGCTCCTGTGGAATTCCATGTGGAAATACGATAGAAATTTCCAAAATTTTCCAATTTTCCAGATGTCCTACCTAATCGACAAGCAAATGCATACCAATTAATTTGCTTATTTAAGTGTTCAAATGAGTTTCGAGTTTATTCTTTATTATTAATGGACTAAAATAACGTTTCTTAAAGATATTATTTTGTTATGAAAACTTAGTTTTTTTTGTAACCACCTTAAATTTTTTGAAATCTGTAAGAATTCCCGTAGAAAAATTATGAAAAGGCATTAACATTCAACGAATGCGTCAACCACGAATTCAGTTCGATGTATATTCGATATAATACTTATATAGAGAGAAAATAGAAGAAAAATATTGCACTGCCAAAATGGTTTTTTATTCAACATATAAAATGATTGATAAGAAATGAAAGAAAATGATATTATACATTAATTAGAAGGCATATATTGAAGAAATATACCATTTTATGCAAAGATGATAAAAACTAAAATAAAGTGGAGTAGACATGATGTAATTGATTATTCATATAAGTCGTAGTTAAGGTGGGAAATATTTACTATATATTTTGTCCTGTTCTGAATATACATATATGCAAGAATTATGTGGTAATTATTTGAGTTAAAATTGTTTGATACAAGCATTCTTTTCTTACTACAAAAAGTTATTTTTAGTTCACAAATTATTTCTGATGGCTGCAATAATAGTAAAAGATAATAAATTTGAGCAGTATTGACTTTTTGATATTCTGTAGAAATTAAAAAAAAATCTTATGTATAAAAGAGTAAAATTGAATATTCATCATAAGAAATCTTAAAATACTTCAAGGAGTTGAAAAAAATCTTCTTCTCTACTGTCAGAATGAATTTTTCTCATATACATAACTCACCTGACTCAATCGAAAAGGTAAAATAAATAATTCCCAATATAATTGATTATTGTTTTTTTTTCTCTTATAACCTACATATAAAGAATGTCTTTAATTTGAGTTATCTCAAGTTCTGTTACCGGGTTCTCTGCCAATTTATTCATCATAAGTATATGGAAGAGTATTTTTTGTTTTTAAGATTTCGTGGTGCTATTGACTTATATAAATACACAATTCTAATATATAATGTAGTAATATATATTTATTATAATTAAAGAAAAATAAATTATGATTATATTGGGCCTAGCAAAGCAAACATTTTACGTAACCCGAGTTGAATTAATTTCAGGTTTTATATTTTTCAGTAAATTATTAAATAAAAAAGAGTGCTAAGTTCAGACTTGGAGAAATGCCCCGATATGTTGTGACTAGGGATGACCCCAGAGTCGATTTTAGAAAGAGAGGGGGGGGTTCTTCGAAGATACGAAGCTTCTATTTGCAACCGTTTGGCCTCTAAGATCATAACAGACGTTTAAACGAACAAACGGCGATTTTGCTATTGCAATATATTGCCCTGTGTTGTCGGAGCAATTCTACCCAATTCTTTTTCATACAAGCTACTAGCACTGGAAGATTTTGAATATGCAAGCCATCATTCATTTAATAATTATTGTAAAAGTAGAGTGTTAATGGTCAGTTAAACCAAATAGTCCACAGCAACAACAACTATTCAAAAATGGCGCAAAATTGTGATATTTTTTGCCAATCTGAATTACTTTTGCCAATCTGAATTAGTTAATGGGCCTAAGTAACTGTCTCACATGAAATTATTTCAACTGTAATCATATTTAAATTAAAAAAAATTGAAAAGAATTTAAATTAGTAATATCTTAGGAGAAAAGCAATAAGTTTGACATGTTTGATACATCCTTTTATTCTCATCTGAAAAGAGAGACCCATGATCATTTTGTTATTATATAGGTACGAGAATATGAACTCAAGTACGTAAAGGAAGTATGTATTAAAATAATTTATATATTCATGTAAATGATGAAATAAAAAAAAAACAAAATATATTATAATTGATACCGTGGGCCAAAAAAAAGAAACAAAATAATTAAAAAGAAAAACAAACAATTCCTCTTTACCCTCTTTACCATCACATCAAGTAATCCACAAGAGAATTGAGTAAAAACAAGGAAACAATGAAAAAAGCAACTCACGTGTTTCAATTATTGACAGTATTCTAAATGTAAATATAAATAAAATTAATATATAATAATTATACAAATATATAGATTGATTTATTAATAGGTAAAAAAAATTATGCTTTTTGTATTCAACAGTTTTATTGCTATTTTTTGTATATTAATTTTATTTGGAATGAGTTTCATTTCAGCTATTTACTATACCAACGGAAAAAAAATTATCTAACTAATGTTCTTCATAAAAAAAATTATGTGATCTTTAATATAAATTCACTATAAGTTTTAAAAATACATTATTTTATTCAAAGTAAAGCAAAATCGAAACGATTTATATATTGAAAAGGATAAAAATTATACATAACAAGCATTACACCAAATATAAAAATATAAGAAAAAAAAATACAAGAGGATGGGATAAAAATTCAAAAATTCTTATACTGACAATTAACAAAAATATATTAAAACTTTACTAGCCGATGGAAAAATATCCATAAATCAAAAAATTGACATTGTATTATATACAAAACATATATTAAAAAAATGTACATTGCAATAATAAATTACGAAACAATAAACTAAAAGGTATTATTCTATTGCTTCACTTCACCTTATTCGATGCTAGGCTAGGAGATACCCTCGAGAATGGTTTCATAGGATTATTCCAGGGTGAGCTGGCTGGCGTGCCTGCCACGAACTGGTATGGTATCAGATGCAATTATCTATATGCTGTCCAAATCCACCCATTAATAATCAAGTGGAACGACAAGATAAGGAATTTTCTAATTGAAATTCAGAATCAAATTTTATTTTCTTTTTATTTATATTATCTTTAAATACACAGAAATGTTTTTTTTTGTTTATAAAACAATTAACTACAATCGAAATTCTTATTTAGGATACCCTACCCTACCTATATGTAAATTTTAATTTCTTTGTTTTTTTTTCACTTCACGTTTTGTTAAATTTATGTCTAAACTTCATTATTTGTTCTATTATGTTTATTTCAAAATGTTGTATTTTTATTTTATATTCTATGAATATGAAGGTGGATATAAATGTATGTATTTTATTTCCAGAGTTACTTATGTTTGAAGAAAAAGAAGAGAGAAAAGGTTAATATTTAGTCAATATATTCTGTAAAGTTTACCATTGCTTTCTCTCTATATGCCTATATTTTATGTATATTCAATCATAAATGAACATCAATCAGAATGGCTATATCTTTCATTTAGATGAGTATGGTCAAGATAAATTTCTATACCTACATCGCCATATTCTTCTTCAAAAATAATCGAGGCAATAACAGATTTCAAAATATAAAAGAATAGAGGCAAATCTAGAGATTACGTCTTCAATTCATCTCAAAATTTCTGAAGAAAAGCCCCTAATCGTCGAGTAAAAATTATTTTGATTTCTAATTGTCCTTCCTCGAGAATTCCATCTTATATAATTAGATCGCTGGAGCGGACGTTGTGAAAATATCAGGTGCTTTCGATGAGCTGCTAGTCACTTGAGCTAGACATTTGGAACAACAGTCCTTAGGAGACTTTGTGGGAATTGCTCCGTCGATACATTTCTCAACTTCCGGACACTTTTCGCGCACACAGTGGACTTCACGGTGCTTGCATTCGCACTCCGTGCACGGATCCTCTCGCCACACCTCATTATTCAGCCGACGAATTCCCGTCCAGTCTGTGCAGTGACCATGAAGTTTCTGTGGCCTGCCGGTGGCCAGACAAGATGCTTCCAGCTTCTTTAGCTTTCGACGCATTTGTTTTAGGGTTTTCTGGAATGACTCTATAGTCGTCTCAAGTCCCTCTATTCGCTCCTCATTCATATCCACCCAATTGATGTCATCTTGCTCTGGGACAACAGAACTTTCATTGGTGGGCAAAGATCTTCGACGACGAGTGAGCTCACCGTCATTATGCGGTCGAGGTTTGCATCCACTGCAGTCCATCCAGAATCGCAGATCCATTTCTGGAATCTTCTCGCAAGATCTCATTCCATCCTGCAGATGGGCGAGCACAAAGGCATTCTCACTGATTTCCGTAATATTGTCCCCATTATCACAGAGGACACGCGACAGGGATGACTGTCTAATCTGAACAAGTTGATCAGGCTTGAAGATTGACGGATTCTCATACCAAAATCTATCTCCATCACGAAGTCTCTGGAACTGCTCAATTAAGAGACATCTAAAGAGTGGTCCTACTTTGCCTCCTTCCACCTGATCCTCCAGAATGCCTCCCACCCAGATATCTACATTACTGGGATGCCCATATATGTCCTTGAGACGCGTGCGGACCTGCTCATTGGATATCTCACGGTGGAAGTCATCAAACGTAACTGCCACGGTTAAATTGCAAAACTTGCGATACTCATTGTAAGTCGGGATGGCGTGATCTCGAGATCTCTGTATGTTGATTGCGGCCAAATCGAGTGCCACCGCATGTGCTGAATGAAAGAGCTTCTCGGTGAGATCCATATTGAGATTCTCAAGGGGTTTCTTCAGTTTGGCCGGAGTGACAAAGAGGCCACGCATGAGAGGATCCACCCCGCCCTCATATACCAAACGCCAGGGTGTAAAAAATGCCCGATGTAGTGGCAAATGACCTTGCGGTATCTCCTTGTAGTTGGCATCATATCGATGAAGAATGGGATTAATGAGGGAGTGACCAAAGCGAAGAGCCGCTGTGGCGAATTCATTTGCAATCGCAGGATTAATCTGTGGATTGTAGCCCCGATACTCGCCCAGCATCCTAACACCCTCCTCACCCAGAATCAGTGGCAACCAATGAGTATATGTTATGTGCTGCATTTGAGCTCCAACAATCTTGCGTGACTCTTGATACAGTGTCTCACCATCCCAGTGGGGATTGTAAAGCCTCAGCGTGTCGGCGATGCGGTTGTGCTCCCGGAACCAGATTGTGTGCATGGCCAGCAGACCCACTTGCTCCTGCAAGAATAAATTCAAATTTAATTACACTTAAAAATAAAATAAGAATAAGTAAATTAGGCCACTTACATTCACACGAATATCACCAGCAGTGAAACAATTGACATTGCTCTCACCAATCTCACGACGACAGTCAATCCCATCTGTGGGCGAAGCAAATGGCAAGAGAGGCTTCTGTCCAGGAAAATGAAGTCCTATCCTTAGTTTGCCCTCATCGGCAGTTAAATTGCGCAAATCCCCCGCAAATTGCTTTATATATCCGTAAACTTGTGATCCATCCAGAAAGGAGGTAAGCTGATTGATTTGCTCACGTGGCTGAATCTGACCAAACAGCACAGATGTTTGTCCTGAGCCACAAATTGCACTTGAGCGGACAAAGTCTAAGCATCGGCGATTGTTCACTCTCACATCGTCAGCCGGCACCTCGATGGGATAACAGGGAGCTGCAAAGTCGCATGTCTTCTTACAATCCACTCCGTCCCAACTTTCTGAACTCACAGATGGGATAGCATGATCGAGATCGTGATCGAGAAATTGACCCCATTGCATGACCATGTGAGTGATTCTACTATCTGCAGTGATCTCCTCAGTGGCAATCATTTTGCTAGACACTAGGCGAGCACTGGGCAAGGGGAAGCCATTGTAAAGACGCTCCTTTGTCCATCCCACAGGCATACTCAGCTCATTCTCATACACCGGACTAAGAATACGGCGGAAGCCAGTCAAAGAGGCACCCCACGTGGGATTATGTAGATTGTTGCAGGTACCATCGACTGTCCTGTATTTCCCGTGGAAACACATATCAGTGCAATTGGGCCTCTGCCGATGCACCATGCAACCAGACAAGCTAGCAATGAGTTCCAGGTGTTCAGTTGAAAGTACTTGTGTGTAGTTAAAATCGGTCTTATCGGCAGTTACCACATGGCCATTGTCGATATGACGACGGATATTGACGAGAGTCCTCTCATACACCTCAGCAGCACGCGCTAATTCCCGCGCTGGTTCATTTGGGAACCGGAACAAACGAAATTTCTCCCCATAAGAACGAGAAGTGTTGCCATCAGATGAAAAGAGTAAAGCTACGGTTTGATTAATGGCCGTATCCACTTCCTTAAATGCCTCAGCGAAAGCTAATCGCACGAATTTCTCCCCTGGTGACACCTCATCTGGCTTCCTGCAAAGATAATAATATGAATAAACCGAATAAACGGTGGTTCTTCATATTAGCAACAAAAATTCTCTCGAATATTTATTATAATTGAGCCGGAGGTTATAGAAATGCATTCATCCGTTAATTTGAAGTTTGTCATAAAGGCAATTGGGATACAAGTTCTCCAGCAAGAGAACATGAATGGATTTTTACCATTATACTGTCAGGTAGGTAGGTAGGTAATAGGTGAAAATTTCATGTTTTAAAATAAGAGATTTGAAGAGACTCACTTAACAATTAATAGCCCTTGGCCGGTTGCTCTACCAAATCTGTGGATTAGATGGGAGAAGGCCAAATTAATTAAAACTGCTGAGTTGGTATATATACATAAATTTCTTTTTGTAAAAAAAAATCTTACTCATTTGTGATGGAGCATTCATATCGTCCTGTATCCAAGATCGTGACATTGGAAATGTGGAGACTTCCAGACACAGCAATCCTGAATCGATCAGTTGCTATAATCGTTCTCCCATCTTTTTTCCATTTGACCTGCAAAAAATGCAGCGAAAATTAAATAAACCATCAAAGAGACAAATATTTAAATACTGAATGATTATTTCTCACTTATTCTCACCTGTGGTGGAGGATCGCCATCACCCATACAAGGCAATTCAATCGTAGCTCCTTGGAGTGCATCCAAATCATAAGGTTCAATAATAAGATGAGGTGGATTTGCAAGACTCTGAATTTCCACAGAAGCTACTGCTTCTGCAGATCCAACTGAATTCTCCGCTATGCAGATGTACAGACCTGACGTATAGATGAAGAAAATACACCGCTTTACTGAGACATTCTTTCACCTCAGATGCTGTAATTACCTGAGTCTGATTCTTTAGCATCTTTTACGTGTAGCTGATTCCCCACGAGAAAGATCCGACTTGTGAGCACAATTTGCTGACCATCCTCACGCTCCCATGAGATAGTTGGATTAGGATTACCATCAGCCTCGCACTCCAGAACAACTTCTTCGCCCACCTTTACCGTGTGATTCTCGGGATATGTTGTAAATCTTGGAATAACTGGAATAGAAGATAAGAAAAAATTAGGTAACTTGGTACTTCGATAAATTTAATTTCAAGGCCCATTGATGATTTTGATTAATGGAAAAATGTTATAGATATATGTACATATATATTATTTTGTAACATAATAGTCCTTTACCATCCACCATGACTTCTGCACTGGAAGAAATGGTCTGATATTTGTTGCTGACTTTGCATTTGTATGTTCCCGAATCAGTGGATGTGGATGGACTGATGACGAGAGTACCATTAGGAAAGACCCGGCTGCGTCCCAACAATTGCACAGGGGTTCCATTGAGAGACCAAACAATATTTGGTTGGGGATCACCTGTGAAAGAAAAGGAATCGCACAGTGAGAATGCCCAATCAAGGAATCGAATAAACCTCCCGAAATTGAATGGACAATTGTTCAAAGGGCGGAGTGACAAAAGGATATTTATAGCCCCCTACTCACCTGTCGCACGACAATGCAGAACGATGGATGTTGGCGAGTCAACAAAGAGACTCTGTGGCTCCTGAATGAATTGTAGATTTGTTCGTTCTTCCACCAGATCCAATTTCACAACTTCCGAGTGTGTCTCACCCATAATATTTCGGGCAATGCACTCATATGAGCCGAAATCCTCGTGAGTCATATTAGATATCTCAATTGTCCCATTGGACATCACATGAATACGCGGATTTTCCTTGTCCACCTCATTTAAGTTCTTCATCCAAACAATATCAGGATTCGGAACTCCAGATGCTTCGCATGGGATTACCAAAGATTGTCCAAGGGATGCTTTAACACTCTTATGTGAAGGTGGCGTAATTTTGGGTATTGCTGCATAACGATAAGGTGAATGTGATATAAAAAAAATTTGGAAATATATTTTCCTTTATTGTTACTTACAGCAATGAAGGTCGGAATCCTTCACCGTGTATAAATTTTTTCCCGCCAAATCATTTGGCGAAGAACATGTGGCAGTTACTTGAAAGCCAGTCCGGGGATTGAGCAGTAACTTGACTAGCCACAGAAGACGACAATCACACTCCAAGGTGTTTCCATCAAGACGCAGTCTTCTCAGTGATCTCATCCCGGTGAGAAGACCCTCCGGAACAGTGGTGAGACGATTATTGTAGAGGAATCTGCAATGAATGTTATAAAAATGAGATAACGAGGTGTTTCGTCCCAAAACTAAGTTTATTAGTTTAGAGTAGTGAAATTAATTCGATTAGGACAACCATCGGATCGGACCCTCATCCTTCATTCAACTCACATTGAAACATAATTTATTTATTTTTCACTTTTCCCTTTCGCCATAGAAATTCTCTCTGGGGTAGCACAGCTTATCTAGCATCGTATATCTTAAAGTACACTAAAGCTATTACTTACAGACTCTGCAGTTTGTCCAAATTCTTGAAAGCATTCGGTGCAATCCGTGAAATGCGATTGTTGTTGAGATAGAGATATTTGAGAGACGGTAAACTATCGAAGGCAACCGCCTCAATGCTTGACACCTGATTTTCATTGAGAAATATCGTATGCAAATGCGTCTTCCCGTAGAAAGTTCTTTGTGAGATTTCGCGGATACGATTGTAGCGAAGATCTCTGTGAATAGTATATAGAAATGAAATAAACATGAAATAATTTATGGAATATATATCATCTGAAAACTTTTAAGTTCTATAATATTACCTATGTTCATTGACTCAATTAATTATGTTTATTGCTATATTAAGTAGTTCCATTAGAATGAATTTAATAATAATTCGTCTTAAATATATTTGAAATTTTAATCAATAGCATAATATATGTGTACACGATACTTATAATATTGAGTAAAATATTCTATGTTAGTTTTTCGTAGCAGCGCGGGGACAATTTGAGGGACATCTGCACATTTTTATATCATTTCCCCCATTTCCATCAGGATCTTATGACAATTTTAATGAAAATTCTTCATTTTTTTTACAACACTCTTAGTCATACGCGCAGATTATTATAATTATTATAATAATAACTAGGTAGGAGAACTTTCCCAGAGGTGGCTCCTTGACCATTATCCCCTCGTCTCTATAGTCGAAGTGGAAAGGAAATGTAAGGAATGAAAGGAATGAAAGATTGTTGGCATAAATAGTCCACTCATAGATTATGCTTACTTAAATGCCTGGATGAAGAATATACATGAATTTCCATGTGAAGAGAATTTTCCAGCTCACACTGGAGGGAATGTATTTTAATACAGACGAACTCTTGCATGGATTTGCAATTCAAACACAACGAAATACCATGAAAAAAGTAGAATTTTTCTTTTTTGCAGTTCAAATCACAATACGGAGAGAGCTTTAGGTCGGTGTATTTTTTCTGATTATTTTCACAAAATACATTGGATACATAATAGATCCAACAATGGATTGATTGATAAATAAGGGTTCAAGGGATCCTGTTTGTTTAAAGGAAAAGCATTTTAACGAAAATTACAATGGGTTTCTGGTGATTACAGGGTGAAAAAAACATGGTTACCCCTGTGATTATACATGTACATAGCAACTAAGCATGAACATGGTAATGTGTATAGAGGTCATTTCTTTACCATGTAGTACCAAATTCCCGCACAATTTTCCATATCTAAATCCTCTCACTCTCACCACATTTAGGTTATCAGATTTGCGTCAATTAGTCCTGCCCAATTCTCCGTAGGTATATGTACCATTAAATTCACCCGGTAGTGATGCGAGAGAGGGTTTCACAAAATTCAATTTACATGTCACTATATCCCGAAATTATTATTCAACATGGAATATGGCTCAGATCTACAAGGTTCAGGCTTCGACATATTAGCGCAGAATTAAATCACGCAATTTACATATAAGAAGATGAATTTTTAATTGAAGAAAAATCTCTTATAAACGCCATTGTTATGGAGAGAAATATATATATATATATATATATATATATATATATATATTATCTTCTGTATATGTATAATTTTTAGGGTAGACAGTATAGAATTGGTGCAGGGGAAATTTTATTTTAACCACTCACGAGTGGAAAAACTAAAGAAAAATTTTCAACCGTTCCACCCAATTGACGGTGGTAATATGCATATTATAAAACTACAATACATACAACTTGGTCATCCCCTTTTACTATAGTTTCGTATAGCTATCATTGAGACCTCGGGGGAATTTTAATGAATTTAATTTAAAATAAATTCCCCCATGCGGCCCAAAGTTTGGTGTCTCTCGAACGCCGAGAGGATGGGCTGGCTTTGTACATATATATGTATGAAAGACATTAATAAAAGTATACTTACACGATATTTGTGTCTGGTGGTACGTCGAGGATGGTCTGAAGCTCCTGTCTGGTGCATCTAACAGTTTGCTGAATGCAGCTACATTTGCTGGGACATTCACCACGTACCCAACTTCTGGTCGACACCACAGCGACAATGAAGCCCACCAAAAGCACTTGCACTGCACAACTTTTCACCATTTTTTTACCCACTTTTTTATCTTTTTTTGCAGCTTTTCCTTCTATCTGCGGAGCTTTTCCTTTTCACTCTCACAAGCCCGCGTCTAACTGTAGTAATCTATTCATCAAATATCCGTCACGGCTCGGTCTTTTTCACTTATCAATCCAAGAAGAGATTGCACGTTTCACTAAGACATTTCTGTGTTGGTGAAGAAAATTGCAGAGTAAGCAAAATTTATAAATTATAAGAAAAAGGTTTTTTTTTAAATACAGCTATTCAAAGTGTAAAATATAGGTACTCAAAGTTAAAAAATATACTAAGATGTCCCTTAAAGAAAGAGCCAAACGTCATATACATAAGGTGCTTTATCTTATACGAGCTGGGACTATTTGGCGCCAACACGGGATTTTAATTAGCTTTTGAATTGACGGATTTTATAAGGGATGATATCTCCATATCGATAACTCTTATCATTCTCTCACATAAAAGCCCTTGTATATGGCAGGATAAAAAATTTTTTATTTAAGTGAACATCAATTTAGGAATTTTGGGACTCTATTTCCTACTACGCCCGAGTCAGTGGACCAGAAGAAATTATCTTATAGAAACACTCAGCAATTGTATCATCAAATTGTGCATCGCAAACACTCAAAGTTTCTTTGCTGTACATTTTTTTCGTGAGCCCCTTCGATGTTCCGATGTTCCACCAAATCAATGAAAATTTCATCCCTTTGGGAAATTGCCGGTACGTGTTTAAATTTTAAAACAGAATTATTTCTGTAGTTTCTAGACTAGACTAAACTTAATTCAAAGGTTTTCCCATTATAATAATCTTTTTTTCAAACATATTTTCTTGATCTTTCTTGCAAGGATTTAAAACCTAATACTCGACAGATAAATACTCCTTAGCAGAATCCCAACATTCTTAGAATATTCAGTCAGTAGAGAAACTAGAACTGAGTCGTAAAATAAAATCTGTGTACCTAACCACTCGCGAGAAAAATAACACTCAGACACTTCAGTGAAACAATAAATAATTTATTTTCTTTTTTTTCAAAAACGAAAGGAGACATTCGAGTAACACAATCGAAATGAATATTCAGAGAAATATGTATGAAGTATTTATGGATGAAATAGGAATGTACAGTTTTCTGACTAAGTAATTAAAAATAAAGGAGGAAGTGAAGAGGGACAGAAAATTGATAACTGATTATCACGCGGAACATTTTTCTTTGCATTTTGTACCAAAACGAAAGAATATTCTGCAAGAAAAAATATCTGCGGAGAGACTAATCAAATTTATGCCGGATACGGATTATCACTATTTAAAAGGGAAACAGAAATGCCACGAGTTTGGGTCAAGATTATATTTTTAATTTAAAGGGTGATAATATTATATATCTTAATCTGAATACTTATACTATATGTAATCTTATTACTTTATGTTTATATATTAAATTTATAGATTTTTAGATATTTATATATAGGATAGCTTTACACTTTAACTTTCACTATGAGTTTTATAGGTTTTGTCCAATCATATCGGGTAAAATGCCACGAGAAGCGACATAGATAATGATAAATTTTTTCTCCCTTAATTCTTCTAAGCACTTTTCTGGGGCAAAAACTATGTCGCGGGCAATTAGCTAATTGATCACAATTAACTTACACAGAATTTTCTTCAACAAATAACAGACGACAGAAAAAGACTGAAGCAAACGACAGTGAGTCTGCAGTGAGAATACATCTGGCTCTAGCCCCAGCATTCCAGCTTCGGCTCTCGTCTCGGCTTTTTCCCTTCCATACCATCCTAAGAGTAATTGCAGTGGATGAGAATAGGATGGCAAGATAAAATGGGGAACTATAGCGTCAGTGCGCAGCTTCAACCACGGTCCATTGGTATAATTTTTTTCCTTCTGCCAGGGTGGAGTGGATGAGTCTCACGTTAAATTTGATTGTTGCCCATTATGTGTTCAATAGAGTCTTTAGAATTCGATTGAACACCACTAGTACCGCATAATATGGAAAACATCCAGAATTGCGATTAGCTTTTTTTTTAGTACCTTTGCTTCATAAATATATAGGTATGTACCCCAGTATTGCCTCTCTCGCTGGGACTCGTATGTACAAACCCAAAAGGTGGGGACAAATTTATCGATTTAATTGCTATATGGCTCTAAATAATATTTATTAATATCGGTGAAAATTTAGTTATTGGCGTTATTGGAGATTAATCATTTGCACTGCAACAGATCAATGAAAAGTTTTCTTTTTTAATTTGGGCTATTCCCTATAAAGTGGGTGGAGTCACCAGTTATGGAACGGTCTTTAAAATCTTAAATTTTTAGTTATTTTAGAACTGAAATATTTTTTTATTTTTATACTATTGATTTTACAGTTAGGTTCTTCAAAACTGTCTACGACTGTTTCAGATTTGGGAGTTTTGGGATGTTTCTGTATAAGTAACATTAAGCACACTTTATTTTCTAATCAAGGGTGAGTTGACAGAGGAAATTTATGTCAAACTAAATGGCAAGCCAACTGGCAGTTTTGCCTGGGAACCCCATTTTATTGCCTCGACACAAAAATGGCAATACTGCAATCCAAATGTTTTTCCGTTTATCCGTCTGTTTTCTCAAATTTTCTCATAAAATTCAACAGAAAATTCACTCTGACGAAGAATATGCACTCCACAATGCCCCATTTTTTCCAACTTTTTTTTATATTTATTATTCACATTTATAAAGGAATACTCGCTGCAAAATGTCAGTTTGACTTAAAATTCCTATTTGACGATTGAGAGTAAAACAGTTTCTGCGATCTTTTCGCAAAAAGCGACATTTTCTCTACTTGAGCGCCATCTGATATAGTGGGGCTCTTTGGAACTTCTCTGAGAGTGAATTTTTGTTAAGTTTACGTAAAAATTATAGAAAATTTTCCCCAAGTACGATTGATGTTTTTCTACACTCCTTATCAGAAGTGGAGGAAATCTATTGGTAAGCCAGTCAGAAACTGGCATGGCGTCAAATGCAAATTTTTGAATAGAGACAACAGACTTCTGTTTACTCGTGCTTCATATTGTTAAGAAGAGATTCAATCGATACTTGAAATGAGCATTATTTGCAGCATTAATCAAAAAAGGAATCGATAGCTATATTGAATGGAAATTTAATTGCATAATAATTCACTCAGGACACAAACATTGATAATAATCATAAATCTTCGTTAAAGTATTATTTCAAAATAGAGATAAAACAACTTTTTTGCCTCTTTTTTGATGAAATAGTTAATTATACAAGACCCTCTATATAACAATGAACACTGAAAACCTAACTGGGAAAATCAAATTTGCATTTTCATGATTTAATTATTTCTCCTCATCCATATGATGATTTATACATAATTGAATATCAGCGGCTTAGGATTGTATGGTGTTATAACTCCAATGCTGCCCACATATGAGTTATCATACATACATAAATTTAAAGACGTCTCTGTGTCATGGAAAATTGAACTTATGTATACCTTGAATCTTAAACGAGGTGCATTTTCAGTGATAAATGCAAGAGTACGCAAACCATATTAACTGCGGGAAGGAAGAATTAAATGAAATTTGTATATCTAAATATCACCATACTATAAGGTAAACGCAGTGCGTACCGACAGTGAAGCTCGTACCGACAGATGTATTATTTTCTTAGCGAATCTATGCATGTGTCGGTACGAGCTTCACTGTCGGTACGTACTGCGTTTACCTTACAATGTTTAAGTTTCTCAAATATTATAAACGAGGCGCTTCGCGCCTCTCTTTGCGTGGTTTGTGGATTGTGTAGTAACTTGGGTTCGTTAAATTTTTAGATTAGATTTAGATTTATTCATTCATCCCCATTTATACATTCATGCATCATGTGTACATTTGCATTAAAATAGATAGAGTTTGCCCGGGAAGACTAAGGGATACCTAGCATAAGGCTGATCGGGTCCCAAAAAAAAAAGTAATAAACAATTATTAAGCACTGAGGTGTGGATTGCATCGCAGGCACAAGTTAGTGCTTAGATGAATAAATAAATTGATTGAGAAGATTCATTTAACAGATAAAAAGTCAAAAATAGGGGATCTTTGTATGAAAAGTTTCAAAAGGGCGTGGAGGGGGCATCTCC